>JASVEL010005995.1:0-65395 GCA_032618575.1 Nicotiana noctiflora | reverse complement strand
CATTTAAGCATATCAAATCACGAAGCAATAGCGATACATATAACGAAAACGGGGAACCAAGTCCCATAATACACCAACTCCCATAGACCGAAGGGTCAAGAGTCATGAGCCTCTACTGAACATAAGTGTATAAAGGTTTACAAGATACCAAGTGCGGAAAGAAGTGTCAATACAGAATCAAAAGACAGTAAGAAGGAATATCGGGTCCTGCGGACTCTGCAGCTACCTCGTATATCCCACAGACGTCGCATCGCACAACTACTGGATCACTGCTGAGAGGTACCTGGATCTGCACACAAGGTGCAGGGAGTAAAATGAGTACTGCCAGACTCAGTGGTAATAAACAGGGGTAAGACAACGCAGATAAGAAATCCGCAATAAAACACTATGTAAAGCTGTAATCCAATACCCTGTCACAGAATCAACATCAACTGTACCTGTACCATCAAGTACCAGCAAAACAGTATAACAACTAGCAGATGTAGCTAAATGCAATGCAATGCATGATATGACCGCTACGGCGCGTAGCCGATCCAATTTGGTTACCCGTGCTCATCGTGGGGGTTCAGACTCGGAGGGGCTCCTACAGACCCAAGCACAATATCACCGCGGCGTGCAATCCGATCCGACATATGTACTGCAGGTGGCGTGCGGCCCGATCCACTACTAGTCGGCTAATATGCAAATACGACCTCGCGAGCTCAAAAGTAGTTTTTGAAAACTCTTTTATCATTTTCGAGTTGGAAAACAGTAATATCAAGTTCCGGAGATTGGAAATAGCATGATAACATAAATAGATACGGACTAGTAGTAACTAACATGTCAATATGAATAGACAATGATAACGATCCTCGCGGGATCCAATAACTGGCTCACGGCCCACATGTATACTCAACCGCCCAAGAAGGGGGTTCCTCGGCTCAAGAGTGGCCAATATCACAATATATAGTATGCAACCATCCGAGGAGGAGGTTCGACGGCTCAAGAATAGCCTAATATCATAACACAGTATCAACAAGTCGGACTAAGCCATAGTCCCCAATCACTATCGACCCCGCACTCACAAGAAAGTACGTGTCTCGCCGCTATACAGCGTCACAAAGTGGTATACCGGGGTTTCGAACCCGCTGGTCATCACCCACATCTATTACTCACCTCAATATAGCTCGACGACTAGTCCACGATGCCCTTGCCACGAGAATCAAGCTCCGCACGCGTAGAATCTGATCAAATACAGTAGAAACACAACAAATTAGGCCAATGGAACGACACCCAATCAATACAACTCAATTTACATCAAAATTATCAAAGTTGTCAAAACCCGACTTTCGGTACGCTTCTCGAAAAATTACGAAAGTCACATATTCGGAACCCTCATCTCGATACGAGTCTAAGCATATAAGATTTACCAAATTCGGACTCTATTTGCCCATTCAAAACCTTAATTTTTCGAAAGTTCAAGCCTAGGGCTAAATCCTCCATAAATTACCCCAAATTCCTCCATTTTCATGATATAATTGCATAATATTATCAATACTAATCATAGTTTAAGTCCATAGTTGATTACTTGATGATTTCCCTTGAGTTTCTTTTCAAAATCGCTCAAATCGCCTCTAAAGCCGAGACCCAAATGTGTGAAACGTTTCTGAAATTTTCTAACTTCTGATACACTTAACTCACTGTGATTTCCGCTTCTGCGGACCATTTTCCGCCCCTGCGGAACCGCTTCTGCGACCAACTGGTCGCTTCTGCGCACCCAGGCCTATTTGGCCATTTCCGCTCCTGTGATACACGGACCACTCCTGCGGGTCCGCTTCTGCGGATAAAATTCCGCTCCTGCGGAATGTTTCGCCTTTGCGACCAAGAGTGCGCTCCTGCGGACTCGCCTATGCGATCAATCGCCCGCTTCTGCGGACTTCTCCATTTCGCCTCTTGACCGCTTCTGCGGTCTACCCTTCGCTCCTGCGACGCCGCCTCAGCGGACATTTTTCCGCTTCTGCGAAGACAAGCGCTCCTGCGCCTCCTCGTCCGCTTCTGCGGACTCGCTCCTGTGCCCCATTTCCGCAGGAGCGAAAACAACAGAACCAGAACACTTCCCTGCAAAATTTCCACATTTTCTCCCTTTTAGCCATCCGAAAACACCCCGAGGCCCCTGGGACCTCATCCAAACACACCAACACATCTTAATACCTTATTCGAACTTGCTTCAATCCTCAAAACACGTCTAATAACATCAAAACCCATAATTCACATCGAATTCAAGCCTAACTTTTTTAAAACATTCCGAATTACACATTTCATCAAAAACCCGACCAAACGAAGTCCGAATGACCTGAAATTTTGCAGGAACATCCAAAATCACCTAACAGAGATACAGGAATTGTCGGAATTCCATTCCGACCCCCGGATCAAAATCTCACCTACCGTTCGGATTTCGCCAAAATTCAACCTTAGCCAATTCAAGCCTATTTCTACACCGGGCCTCCAAATTCAATTCCGATCGTTCCCCTAAGCCATAAATGACCTCCCGGAACTAACCGAATCATCAGAATTCAATTCCGAGCCCTCTAACCAAATAGTCAACTCCGGGTTGACTTTCCTCATTCAAGTTTCCTTCAAAAAGGCTATATGCCTCATTTTCAATCCAATTCACTCCTAACTCACCCGATAGACTCTAACACTGATATAAAATCATAAAACATGTAATTCCAACATAACGGGGTGGTAATTCCCGTGACGACGGGCCGGGTCGTCACATTCTCCCCTCTTAAGCAAACGCTCGTCCTCGAGCGGGTCAAGAAACATACCTGAAGTCTCAAACAAGTGAGGATATCTGCTCCGCATCTCCCGCTCGATCTCCCAAGTGGCCTCCTCCACGGGTCGACCTCTCTAGTGAACCTTAACTGATGCAATCTCCTTAGACCTCTCTAGTGAACCTTAATTTTCTGTATTTTTCCTTGTATTTTAGACTTATTTTTCTTGTGTATTTATATTAATGTATTTTCTTTTATTTTCAAATTTTTTGTATTTTTCCTTGATTTTTTCCCAATTTCCTAGTATTTACCTTTATTTTTTGTAATATTTTTCAATTAATTTCCTTTTTTGTATTTCATTTCAAATTTCTTTCAATTAAAACAAACACTGGTATCTTTTATACACTAATCAAACTAATTGCAATTAAAAATCATTTTTGTATTTTTATTTTGGAATTAATTGCTTGGGGCAATAATCACGTGCTCACACTTATACTTTAATATTTATAATATGTTGAATGCTGCTAAAAGAGCGTGTAGAAAAGTTACTAGTATGGAAAATAAAAAAAAGGTAATTTTTCAGTATCTGGTAGTAATAGTACCCCAATTTCTCTTGTTACTGAAACATCGCCTAATGATAATATAGATTATGAACAATTAATTACAAGAATATTATGGAATAGAAGATATGAATTAGGAATGGAAGATGAAATACCAGCTACACCTACTAGTGCTGGAGTTGGTAGTGTTGGACTTGCTACAAGAGGTGATGGTCGTGGCACTAGTAGTAGACCACATGCGGCTTCGACTACTAATCGTAGAAAAAGAAGTAAGGTTTGGATTTTTTTTGAAATAATTGAAGGTTCTGATAGAGTTAGATGCAAACTTTGTAAATGTGATTTTAAACATTTTATTGGAGGAAATTTAGGGGAAATTGGAACTCTTAGTAGACATATGAGAGTTCACTCCCATAGAATGGGGCTCTGATGGTGATGAAAATCAAGCAACTATTAACCCTACTACTGGAGAATTAATTAAATATGATAAAATGAAGGATCACGAGGAGTTAGCAAAAATGATTGCTTTAGGTTGTCTACCATTTTCTTTTGCTTCTTCGTCATATCTTATTATGTATATTCAAAGAATTTACAATGCTTTATCTAAAGGTATCCCTAGAAGTACTTGTAGAGCCGATATCTTCAGGTTTCATGGACAATATCAAACGTATTTACGTTATTTATTTAGCCATCTTCCTTGTAGAGTTTCTCTAACTTTTGATATTGGTCATGCTGTTAATGGACGTGAATATTTGACTATTATATGCCATTGAATAGATGATAGTACTTATATGCAAAAACGTATTATCGCTTTTAGATATGATGAAGTTCAGAGTCATACTGCTGCATTTATAAGTAGCACTATTTGTGAAGTTGTTGATTTTTATAATCTCAAGAATAAAGTATTGTGTATGTCTTTTGATAATGCTTTTAACAACAATGCCGCAAATTCAATATTAAAAATGCATTTGAAACCACCTCTTAATGAACATTTTTATGTTAAGTGTGCATGTTATATTTATAATTTAATTGTTAAAAGTGGTCTTGATTTATTTTCAACAGAATGATCTCATGCCAGAAGAGCAGTTGGTGTCATTCAAGAAAATAATTGACAATTTAGAATAAAGAAATTTAAAAATAAGTGTGTCAAGTATAACATTCAACCCCGATTCATGCCAAACGAAATTATTACTAGATGAAACTATACATATATATTTTTAAAAGTTTGCTACAAATATAGATTCCCAATAACTGAAGTTGTTAATGTGCATTGTATTGATCCAAGTCGTATGTTAACAACTGATACTTGGGAGGTCACTAATGATGTTGTTAAATTTTTACATAAATTCGATACAGCTACTGTTGAGTTTTCTGGAGCTTATTACCCTACTATTACTATGACTTTAGTACATATAGCGGAAATTTCTTTTCTACTCTTTGAATTTAAGAAGAAAGGTAAATATAAGGATGTTGTGAAAAAAATACAAGCCAAATTCAAAAAATATTTCTTTTCAATTCCTCCGACTTGCTTAATTGGTGCTGTTTTAAATCCTTCTATTAAGATGTCTGATTGTCACCAATTAATGAATGCTTTATATACTTATATGAAGATTGGAGAAACTGAAACCCCAAATTTATATGGTTCTATGAACAACCTAAATGATTATTACAATAATTATATAATTATTATGCAAATGTAATTGATGATGTTGCTCGTACTGTAGGCAATGCCAATCCTACTATGTAATGTAGCACTTCTGCTACTCTGAATGATGAAGAAGGCTTTGATGATAGTTTTAATATTTTTTCTACTTTTTCTAACACTCAAACAAGTTGCAAGAACATTGATGAACTTCAATTCTACTTGCAGAAGCAAAAAGTGCCTCGCACAAAGGATTTTTTACCGTTGGGATGGTGGCATGAGAATGGAAAGCAATTTTCTGTTCTTTTTGCAATGGCTCGGGACGTGCTGAATGTGCCAATTTCAACTGTTGTATCGGAGAGTGCATTTAGCCAAGCAAGACAACAACTTGACACCCGTCACTCATTGGGAAGCAATGCTTTGAAAGTTTTAGTATGTTTCAGAGATTGGACTAGATCGGAAAGAAGAAATCAAGGACGTGAATATGTTGATAGCCCCGAAGACGAGGAACTTGGAGATATATTAACACATAGCAACCCATCCGAATTTAACACTCCAAAAGAAGGTCACTAAGTTCATATTGATTATGAGGAGCTTAGCTGGGCAATGCAAAACTTTTGAATTTGCTTGTTGTTAAAAATGTAAACATTTCAATATGTAAATTTGAAATTTGAATTATGAAATAAAAGTAGCACTTGCAATAATGCATTTTTTTCTCATCTTTTTTGTATTCTTTAAATTAAATTAATACAAAGTATTAATATAACTTACAATAGTTATACAATTTTTAAAAAAAATTTGAAAAAACACTAAACCCAGGCCCCCTCAACCCGTAACCCTTACGGTTCAATTTTTATCCGAATGAATCCGAACCCGTTAAACCCGTTAACACCAAGCTTGGAACCGATCCAGGACCAAATCGGTACGGGTCCAAAAAACAGAAGCCCGTCCCGACCCACCCATTTAACACCCATAAAATGTACTATTAAACTTATGTGTAATACTCCGACTAGTAAAAGACTCCAACTAGTAAAAGATTCCGAAGTGTCACTGTCCTATTTGCTAACAGTCGTGGCCGCTCGTAAGTCCCAACTAAGACACTCCTCTTCTCCCTCAGAAACCCCTTTTCCCTTACGGCTAAAAAAATATCTTCTTGTTCCAATCGCCCTGATATTTATATTTATATATATATAAACCACGCGCTCACTCTTTTTTCAGTCTTTACTTCTCGCGATATTTTTCGCCGTCGGCAATATATTATTGTAGCGTAAAGACAAAGCAATGGCGCCGCCGGTTATTGAAGGTGGCGGAGGAGAACAGCCGGCCCCTGCGCAGCAACGGCAGCAGGGAGGAGTTGGACAGATGCTGACGGGGATAATAAGAGTAGCGGTTTTCTGGTACTTCGCTTCCAAGTTTTTCTCGCCTAAAAAGCCAATCTCCTCCGATCCGTCTGTTCCTAATTTCCAGATCTCCAATCTCTTCCACAAAGGCGAACCTTTGGTCCGTCCTCCTCCTCTCTCTCTTTAGTACTATTTCTACTTACTAGTATTCATCTGATTGTATAATTTGAACTGTGATACTAGGTTATTTACTGATAATTACCTAATAAATGACCTGGTCATGTAAATATGGGTATTTTAACAGTTTACCGTGGAGGCGGATTTAGAAATTAGAAGTAGTCGGTTCGAAGTGTGCGCAGTTAATTGAACCCCTTGCCACAAGCTAGCTCTGCTGCTGCACACTGTGAACAAATTTGTTGTATGCGTATAAAAGTAGTTGCTTGATGGATTAGGAATGGAATAATTGGAGCACGCACCATTGAATCTGAAATTGATTGATTCTTAAGTTTTGAGCAACAGCCAAATGTAGAAAGATAGTTTCTTTCTCCTTTTTGCATGGAACTTGCGATTTTCCACCACCACAACCACCAACATATCCCAGGGTATTCCCGTAGATGGGTTTGTCCACCACCAACAACATCAACAGCATACCCAGTGTACTCCACACATACCTTGCTGTTTGTCCATAGATAACATTTGGAATTTTTGAAAAAGAAGCAGATCAAACCAGTGTTTGTTTTACAATTTGGTCAATTTCAATTTAAGCTATAGATTTTGAAGTTTGTAAAACTGGTTTGAGGAGTACTTCTAGTGAAATATGATTTGCACTTATAAAACTTCAACTTTTTTCCCAACTGAAATTCATGTTTAATACACAACTTCAACTTTCAAATACCTTTTTCGGACTTCAACTTCAAATATTCTTTGTATTTTTCAATCTTCTACCATTTGTTTTCCTAATTTTGCGTTTGGATAGTTTTGAGCAATACGGTGGACAACTTTTGTTGTTTCAATGGTAACACTATTTCCTGGGAAACGGAGTTAGGGAATCGAGTGATGTGCAAACTTGGATGTGATGTGCAAAATAACAGAGTTGCTGCTAAGCTTTGTTTTTTGCCCAATGTGAAAAATGATTCACGGCAAGAGATATTTTAATTGATGGATATAATTCTGTAAGATCAAAGGACAAGTAAAGCTTGAACCACACTTGTAAAAGCCTGATATTTAAGTGGAGAGGTAGAGGGCAAGCCCCATTATTCAATGAGTTTCGTACCGTGCATCAACTGTCCTTGGGGATTTTTCGATTATATAAAAAAGATCGAGGACAAGTACTTGTTTTGTTTGCAATTGCGATTGATATGAACTTCTCCCATGAAATTCATATGAGTTTGCTACCTCAGTAATCCTCCTCTTCGCCCATGCCTAAAGAAAAAGCATAATTAGAGTATGATAGAAAAGAGGGAAAGAGAAATAGATTCTTGTCTTGTGGTTGTATTTTATCACTGGGGATCCTATAGCAAGCTATTATCGACTACTGTTTCTTTAAACATTGAACTAGCATCATTGGCAAAATGATTTGCTCGAGTGGTAAGAACACCTTTTAGAACCAAGAAGCTGGGAGTTCGAGTCACGAAAGGAGCAAAGTGGGAAAAACCAATGTTGGCTCCTAGGAAGGGAGTGGCTTTAGGGCGCTTGGCGTTTACTGCATAAAAGAAGTTCAAAGTGTCATTCAGAGATAATAGCAAACTTATATACCTACATAATGCTATTCCGTTTTATCCATTTGCTAATAAAATAACATGAACTTTATAAAAAGCTGAAAAGTCGGTCATTATGCAATGAAAATAAAGCAATTGAGAACATTTTAATGCAGTAAACTGCACTGGATTGAGAAACTGGAGGTTTTTTTTTTTGGGGGGGTGGGGTGAGGGGTGGAGGTGGGGTGCGCTTTAGTTCTTTTTTCCATTACACGATCATGCCGGGTATTTCCTATAAGTGCTTTATGAATACATCATATCTTATTTAGCTACAATTATGCTTAATTTGAAACTTTCTGGCATGGCCTTTTTATAGGACATGTGGTTCTATCTTTCCGAACAAGAAAAATTCAGTGACTTTGGCAGTGAAGGTGCACTTATTTGGCATGAGACAAATATACCATATGCAGTTTGGGGACCAGAAAGTACCAGGTCTATTTCATTGAAGTATAATCCATCCGAGGTACCATTAACTGCCTTTTGAAGTGTCTTATTCAATTAACTGAAAAAATTGATTGAGGATACTGTCTTTCGCTTTTGAATGCATGTGTGTTTCCTGTTTTGCACTTATATTGTGGCACAGTACTCATCTTTACTTGGTTGCCTATGATTTTCCTCTCAGGCAGTGAAGCATAATGGGAGTCTATATGCTCATGTTTTCTTTGCACGTTCTGGGTATTCACCCGATCCAAATGATCCCGAGTATCAGCCATTGGCTGCTTTTGGACAGACATATTGTAAGATCATGTTATCTGTGAAGTTTTTGTCCTTACCTATGGTGGTAGACGGTGGAATTCTTTGAGTACCTAATTCTGATGTACTGTTTCTGTAAACTCAGCTGTTGTGAAATATTTACCCAAATCTAAAGCAGACAAGAAGAAGAGCCTTTTAAAAAATTCTGAGGACTCAAATGAGGGTCTTACCATTCCTGAGGTACACCTGTGTTTTTTTATATTTGGAGTGTGTGCGTATGCAGTGTTTGTGGGCTTCTTTTATGGCTTAAGCATCAAATCTTTCGTTTCTGCATTTAATGCCTGAGTAATTTTTTCCCTACCTCAGTTTTCCTCAAGTATACCCTCTAGATTCTTAACTTCGGATCCCACCCAACAGAATAATTTTTCTGACTATTTCACATGATGACATCAACTCCCAACCCAGCAGAATGACTGTTTTGACTATTTCACATTGTGGTGTAATAAATTCTGTTTGCTCCTATATGAGTTATCATTCCTTTCATCACCATATAAGGTTTTAATTCCATATGATCATGAGGTATGATGAGCAGTTTTCTCAGGCAGTTCAAGAGGCACAAGATGATCTTAAGGAGGATGCTCCTGTTGAGTGGATTTCATATTGGAAACCTAATGTTACAATCAACTTGGTCGATGATTTTACAAGGTATGCATGCTTGCCTCTCTTTCTGATCTGATTAACTGTATTTCCTTCTTATGTATACATTCTAACATTCGGTTCATTTCTTCTTTCTTTTTCCACTCTTTGCTCTTTTCCTTTTTGCAGATACACTGCAAATGCGATTCCACCTATTGTTGCTCCTTGTATCCTTGGTTTCATGGCCTACGTGTCTTTATTCTTCTTGTGGGTTCCTTTTACACACTGTACTGTGCTAAATAAGCTGCAATATTAGATACTTCTGCAGTACACAAGAAGCAGCTCGATTAAACTTGTGGAAGAAATTGGTAAACCTGTTTCACGCAAGTTTATGATTACCTTCATGCCAAATCCTATCTTCTCTTTGCTCTTCTATTTAATTCTGTGTGAGTTGGCATCTTTCATCTGTTCTTCTTGTTAGCAAAAGATATTTTCCCACAGTTGAATTCCTTTACCTGACTTGTTAGATATGAATATCGAATCCTCAACAGGAAACTACTATCCGACCGTTTTCTTCAACGAGTTTTGGTTACTTAGGGATAAATTAATAGCTCTCAATGAATCCGTAGCTGAGGTGCCTCTGCATTTAGAGGTGAGCCCCATGAGCATGACAAAATGGCAGCTATTCCTGCAGATTGACCAATCCTTCCAGGTTCATCGTAGTTATGGTAGCATGCTTGAGGGGGAGTCTGATGAACTAAAGGTATAGTTTACTTTTTTTTTTCTTTTCTTGGGGTACTATGTATGCATTGGCATAGCATTTTTGCACATGAAATATCCTGATGCAAGTGATTTGTAGTTAAGCCTGAAAATTGTGTAGATAAATGTAAATATTATACAGACACCACAATGCTCAACAATATACTACATTGCAAAAATTGGAAAACCAGGAAAAGTACAGTATCTGTGTATATTCTGTTTATTACCTAGAATATGCATACTTTTTTTCTATCTGAACTACTTTGTTATACTTCTTTCTTTTATTAGTACCAATTTGCATGTCTGCCTCCAGTAATATCTGTAAAATTTCCAACTCCAAAAGTGAAAACTAACATATAGAGCCCTGCTTTAGATCATTGTGGTCATGATGTGAAATTTTATCAACATACATTATTGTCACACAGTTCAACTTTTATATATGTGTTTATCACGTGATTATTGCACTTTTTCCAGAGAGTATTTTTGGAAGGAAATCCTTACCTTTTGGGAGTGACCATGATGGTCTCACTGCTGCATTCAGTATTTGACTTCTTGGCGTTCAAGAATGGTAAATATAATTTTGTTTTGAGCATTTGGGCCTTCCTAGGAAATGACAGGAAGCATGCAGTAGATCGGATTCAGAATAAATATGTTCTCTTTCCTTGCAGATATTCAATTTTGGAATAAAAACAAATCCATGGAAGGGTTGTCTGCAAAATCAGTCATCGTGAACTTTATTTGCCAGCTCATTGTCTTCCTGTACTTGCTTGATAATGATACTTCATGGATGATACTTGCAAGTTCTGGTATTGGTTGTTGTATAGAGTTCTGGAAAATAGGGAAGGCAATGCACATTGAGGTATGATCACTAATAATAGAGTTGAATTTTTGTTCAGTTCTTTAATTGTCAGTTGGTCTCATTGTAATAAAGTCTTCTAATTTCATGTTGGTGCTTGGTCGGTGGTTCTTTTCTCCTATGTTGCGCAGACTCTCCAAAATATAGCCGCATCCGTGTCGGATCCTTAGAAATTGCACTATTTTTGGAGGATCCGACACGTATCTTGCCACATTTTCGGAGAGTCCGAGCAACATAGCTTTCCTCTATTTGCTTTAGACAGTTAGAGTGATTGGAAGTTCAAGGCAAAATTTTATTGATATTTCCTGCCCTTTTTTTTGGTAATCTTATTGTGCATCTCACTTCCAACCGAGAGGTTGTGAGTTCGAGTCTCCCCAAGAGCAAGGTGGGAAGTTCTTGGAGGGAAGGATGCCGGGGGTCTATTTGGAAACAGCCTCTCTACCCCAGGGTAGGGGTAAGGTCTGCGTACACACTACCCTCCCCAGACCCCACTAAGTGGGATTATACTGGGTTGTTGTTGTTGTTGTTATTGTGCATCTCAGTCCTCCGAAATATTTTCTTATTTATTATGTTCGTATATATATATATATGAACATGAACCTAGTTAGCAATGTATGCAGATTTGGTTTGCCTTAAAATGCCCCTGACAACAAATTAAACAAGCATAATGATAGGGCCTTTTTTGTCTTTATATCAAATCTTAAACCCAGATATCTTCTCCTCTCTTGTTCTTTTTACTTCCCGCTGTCGTTCATGGTGAAAGCGGAAAAGAGAGAAGATTGATGTGGCTACGCAAAGTAATAACCCAAACAACTCTAAATCCTTGAACAAGAAAGAGACCCATTATCCGTCATCTCCAATTCCAATCTCATATCAGTTCCACTTCACAAGCTTTGCTCCTCCTCTGGTTCTTCAAAACATCAAAAATGTTAATTTCAAATCTGATTTGAATACCTCAAAGCCCAATAACAATTCCTCCAACAACACTTCCACGAAGGTTGGCGTTAAAACTAGTGGTTCTAAAAGAGCAGGAAAGAACAATAAAAAGATATTCCCGTCAGCCAAATGGTTCTGAAAAGAGAAACTATTGTTTGTCTTTAATTTATTTCCCAATTTTATGTTTGTTATTTTGGGTAGTCAATGTTGACCAGGGAGACACAGACAAGATAAAGGAAAAGGACAACCATGTTTAGATTTTGGTAAAAAGACAGTAAAGCCCCTCCTATTAATGTTTTGTCTGTGTGCTAATAAGGTATTTAAGACAAATTAAATGTGCGTGCATCGCTATCCTACTAGAACTATGTAGTAGGTTAGCAACCCCCCCCCCCCCCTCTATATAAATAGATAGATAGATATATTTACTGTTCCTTATGTCATCACGATCGGGCTACTTATCTTATATGATTGCTTCTTGTGTGGTTCTCGCTTAGTTTAGTTTGATGTACATGGAAGACGTGAGTTGCTTAGGGGGTAGAATTCTTACTAAATTGGAGATTAGAAATTGAGAATTCAAACTTCTTAATGTGTTCTTCATTGTTGATGCCTTCTTTTTACATACTGTGATTGATTAAGCATAAATTCAAACCGCCAACAGTTCTATTGTTAATTGTCCTTGATTTCTAGATTGACAGATCTGGTAGAATACCTATGTTGAGGTTCCGAGATCGGGAATCATATGCTGGAAATAAGACGAAAGAATATGATGATCTTGCCATGAAGTATTTGTCGTATGTGTTGTTCTTCCTTGTCGTGTGCTTTTCCATATACTCTCTAATGTATGAACGTCACAAGAGTTGGTACTCGTGGATCCTCTCATCCATGACAAGCTGCGTCTATATGTTCGGTAAGTTTCTATTGGTCTTTTCATCATTTATCTTTTGGTATGTAGGATATCAGTAATGTAGTTCAAAGCCTCGCATCAGTTGAACAATGTGATAAACATTTTCAGATCATCTTGCAACTGATAGTACAATTTCCATTAGTGCACAGTTCACACTTTCTAGAAGCCTGTACTCTTAAAAACATTTAAAGCAAGGACTTCTGATAGCATATACTCCTATCGCTTTGCTTCTTGGTAATTTATTATTTTCTACTCTTATTCTTGCAGGTTTTGTTATGATGTGTCCCCAGTTGTTCATCAATTATAAGCTGAAGTCTGTTGCTCATTTACCTTGGAGGCAGATGACTTACAAATTTCTCAATACCATTATTGATGATTTGTTTGCATTTGTAATAAAAATGCCATTGCTACATCGCCTGTCCGTGTTCCGTGATGGTAAGTTTTTGAAATAAGATTCTTTGTATTGGTTGTTTTTATTTGGTTAAGTAGCGGCCGTTCTTCTCTGACCGTTGGAATCCAACCCAGTTTTGCCTGTTACTTTGAATTCTAATGTTGTTTC
Source organism: Nicotiana noctiflora (assembly GCA_032618575.1). Lineage (NCBI taxonomy): Eukaryota > Viridiplantae > Streptophyta > Magnoliopsida > Solanales > Solanaceae > Nicotiana > Nicotiana noctiflora. The sequence goes on along the minus strand of JASVEL010005995.1, from coordinate 52,003 downwards.
ACAAGCTCAAAACCATAGAAAATAATACACTTTTTCTAGAGTTTCATTGACGGTCTTTGACCTCTCTATAGGTGTCTTGGGATTTTCTTGGTTAATCAAGTGACCAGCTAGATAAGAACATCTTTTAAGATGCTAAGTCTGTGTTCTCACTGTTGAGACTTCAATTCTGGTTGCTATAAAATCTTAACAGAAGCTCGAGTAATCTTTAACCATTATAAACGATGACCTTGGTTATTTGATTGTAGCAGCTTATATGCTGGATTCAGTTGACCATTTTGTAATACTGTTTTTTGTGAAAACCAAAGGAGCAGTAAGCAGACATTGCCTGGATGCTACTGTTCCTTTTACATTTGTCTCCAGCCTAATTGATATAGTTGAGCCACTAATGTTTGGGGCCATCTTGTTTTAGAAGTCTATTATTGCAAGCGTCCTATGCGTTTGTGTGGTTCTATTATATGCATTAGCTGTCATCCAATTGGGTTACTAACGTTTCATCTGTCTTTGCCATGCAGATCTTATATTTTTAATATACCTATATCAGAGATGGGTTTATCCAGTGGATAAGAAACGAGTGAATGAGTTTGGTTTCGCTGGGGAGGATACGGATCAAGCTTCTAGTAGTTCAGAAACTTTAGCACTGAAAGAAGACGAAAAGAAAACTAACTAAGCTGAATTTCGCTTGCATTTTACTACAGCATCAATGAACTGTGGAGTTTGGTTTTGGAATGCTCTTATAAATGAGTGAAATGACAGACAGCGGCTTGAGAGGTATTTCTGGCACTTCCAGGACATTAAGCTTCCCTTGACTTTCCTTAAGATTTATTCTTAAGTTTTTTTGAAGCCATAGTACCAGAATCTATTGTCATAGGTTTTTTGAGTTTTCTTTTATTGCTGTTGGAATCATATGTTTCGGGTGTAACTAAGATAGCTGCTTAGTGACTTTAATTTACTTGATATTTTTGACAATCTTCATTCAGAAAAATTTCAAATAGCAGTCTTGGAAAAGCTTGCATATGTGATTATCTAACCAGAATTTAGTCTATGTCAACCCTTTTCCAAAAGGAGTTTCATAACAGAGGAAAAGAACTGTAACTGATTATGAAGTCGTACTATTTAGTTTCATTTCCACGGACACTTGAGATCCTTCGTTCCTCTTAGTAGTGGAGTTTGCAACTGCCATTTAAATATTTACAGAATGATTTATTTGAAAGTAATTCGAAGTGCAAGTGTTCTGAATGTGCAAGAAAAATCGGTCAAACCATCCACGCACGTTGTCTTTCAAAGTGAGGAAATGACCAAATTAGATGTGTTAGGGAATTAATTTAAAATAGTCCTTTAGATATAGCGTTCATTTGGTGATAGGCTTTGACAACTTTTTTTCAGTTTTTTGGGGGAAAATATTGTTTGTTCACGGAATATGCTTAGTTTTTGATTTTTTTTTTTTTTTTGAGTTCCCAAAATTGGTCTAGGTAAGTTTTTATGATGAAATTTTTTCTCAACTCAAGAAACTTCAATTATTTTTCAAATAAAATGTATGTTCAAGTACAATTTTGACTTACAAAAATTATTTTTTAACACAAATTTAATTTTCTTTTTTTAAGTTTCAGTTAAATCTGTATCCAAACGAGTGCATAAGCCTAAGCAAACTGGGTGACGAAAATCTGGCCGAAGTAATCTTTGACGGAATCGACTTGTGAGAGGCACATGAGAGTTTGAACTGAAAAAACTATTGGAATGGATTTCTTCCGGATTTATTTCTCTCAATTCATATTTTTAAAGGAAAATGCTAACTTTAGTATCTCGACAAAAACTGACGCTAGTGAAGGTTCAAAACAGATACTATATAAACATTGATTCGTTCGTTATTTCATAAAATATTAAGTAAAGGGAAGAATACGTTTTTCCCTTGCGATACAACTGGAAACAAATGAATCATAAGAAATGCGCCTCAATGGTCCTTTGAAGCAGTTCATGTGTTTCTTAATGAGCTAATTCAGCATAAGAGAACTATTGTTGTGTGTATTAAATATAATGGGAGATTAAAAGTGCTCAACTTTGACAAACATAAAAGATAAAAAGAGTTCAATTTTGATAAACATAAAAGATTAATGGATAATCTTGGATCAACTCCTAGATATTGAGGGGCTGTTTCTTTCAGAAGTCAAACCAAAAGGCAAGTTTCAAAATGAAACCAGAAAAACTTGTTCCAATGCGAACACAACAAGAGAAAAAGGAGCACCTTGTTCAGCATCAACTACGGGCAAAGACATCCTCCTATTTGTTCAGTTCAGACTTGAGATAAAGGAAAAGAGCAGCTGGTTACTTTTTGAAAGAGATTGTGATATTATATGGTACAGGTATTGTGTGTTAGCTAAAATAGGAATAGTCAAAACAAAAAATAAGCAAAGCTGGGAATGGCAGTTAACGTGAGAGGATAATGTCACCAAATCCCTCAACCCCACCAAATCTTTAACAGTGTCGAGTAGTTCAAATACTGCATATTTTCACTGAAAGGAAATAGTAAGGAAGTACGATGTTTTCATTGAAATAGGAATGCATTAATTGGTTTGTCAAACAACACTATCCTTAGCACGATTTTGGTGTTTTAGTAGGAGCATCAACAGTGATTCTTTGTGAACAATAGCGTGTTTTATAGTCAAATATGGGAGAGGAGACAGGCAAGTAAATGAGAAGAAAGACAAAAAACAAAAAGGAGACAAGTAAAAGTACTCGACTGACTGCAGCTTTCAGCCATTTTGCCTATTGCAATTCCTACTTTGGAGTAATTTTCCTTCTTGTTCTTTCTCTAGACCTTAGGACTACTGGCTATTTCATATTTAGGGCTCCTTTGACTCTTGGATAGTAAAATATGCTACACAAGATTATTTACTCGGTCTTATTGTTTATATTAAAGCAAATAATGTAATTTTAAGCAGGCGTTTGGACTTAAATTTGAAAAAATTGAGTTTTTGAAACTTAGATGGTTTTTTTTTTTTTTTTGAAAGTTGAAATTGTGTTTGGACATGCATTTTACTTGAATTTTTGTTGAAGATTTGTGATTCAAAAACTACTCTAGAACTATTTTTTGGATTTGAAGATTTTGTTTTTAAAATTTGCCGAAAAAGTCGTTAAAATCTATATTAGAAAAGAACAGATAGTATTTGAAAACAAAATCTGAAAAAAAAATGTCATGATCCGAATTTTCCACCATCGAGACCATAATGACGCCTAACATTACATTTGCTAGGCAAGCCAACGCTAGAAAATCTACTCTTTTTAACAATTTAGAGTAATACAAGGGTCTGAAATAAATAACAAGTTGTTCGAATGAAAGTACACAACTAACTAGACAGAGGATAAGGACTCTAGAAGCTGCGGGCGTCGAACAATCGTACCTCAAGTCTACGAAGATGTCTGACCCTAGCTCACTAATAACTGCAGTTGGGACCATTTCCAAAATTTGCACAGTGTGCAGAGTGCAGTATCAGTACTACCGACATCATGTACTGATAAATGTTGAGCCTAACCTCGACGAAGTAGTGATGAGGCTAAGGCGGGTCACCTACGCTAAAAGTTGTACGCAGTTTATAATAATGACCAAATAATTAAAATACGGTAGAGAATTAAACGGTCAACAGGAAATGGTAACCACAACCTCGAAAATAAACCTAATCCTACAAGTTGTTAACCCGATCCCACCAGAAAACACATAATCCTTCCTTGTTTTACCATAGCAACATATATATATATATATATATATATATATATATATATATATATATATATATCATAATTCACCTATATTTTACCATATCAATCCACCCTTATTTCACCAGTCGCAGTGTGCAACCCGATCCTACATATATATTCACCCTTATTCAATCATATCAATCCTCCTTTATTATACATGTTGCGGCGTGCAACCCGATCCCACCATATCAGTGCCAAATAGTCAATGTGCGCAATCAATTCAACAGGATAAATCACAAAGCCTTTATGATAAATAAGTACCAAACTGAACCAAGAATATGAACCTTATTCAATAAAGAATTTACACAAATAATACTACACACCGAGACTAAACCAACAATTTACAGTTAAAAGGTGCAAACACGCCAAATTAAGCAAATAACAGGGATTAGGAGAAACTATGACAAGAGATAAGATGGTTAACAAAAGAAAACATTGATTAGTACATATCAATTAAGCATAGGAAGCATTTAGAGCATGTAACAATTAAGATAGGAGGGAAAACAATCAAGGAAAAGCGATAAATCAGGGAAAATAGTTAATTCGGAGGCGTATAAGCACTTGTCATCTTGCATATACACCATTCACATGGAATTCACATAACACAAAATCTGAGGATTCCTAATTTCCTCAAGTCAAGGTTAGACGCAACACTTACTCTAAAGGTCACTCAAAGCTCAATCATAGCTTTGCCTTTCAAACACACCTCCGAACCAACAATATCTAGCAAATTACCAACTAAACGTTTCAAAATAAACCTTAGGAGTCACGTACAATCGACAAGAATTCAAATTAGGCCATTGTTGAAAAAGTCAATACCCAATATCGCTTGGTCCAAAGCCAAATCTCGGACCAAAACCCGATTATCTATTCACCCCCGAGCCCAGATATGTAATTAGTTTTGAAATTCAACCTCAATATGAGGTCTAAATCCCCAATTTATCAAATTCCTATTTTCTACCCAAAGTCCCTAATTCACCATGAAAAACCTTAGATTTCCAAGTAGATATCTTGTAAAATGAAGTGAAAGATTGAAAAAAACTAGCTAAGAATCATTTACTTAGTATTTGGGGAAGAAACGGTCTTTAAAAAATCGCTTAAAGGGTTTCTTATTTAGAAAATTTTGAGAAATGAGAAAAAATCCTGTCTAAGTTATGTTTTATACAGCTGCATGCGACCAGGGGTTAGTAATTGCGAACAAGGTAATTGCGAGAAATCTTTCGCAAAAGCGAAGTGTTCCCAGCCCTACTGTCTTCACAAATGCGAGCATTTGTTCACAAATGCGGTCTGAGATGATGGCAAATGCGACCAATACTTCGCAAATGCGACGGGTTCTTCGCAATTGCGAGGCTCGCATTTGCAAGCCAAACCTTGCAATTGCAAAGTCTGCAGACCTTAAGCATGCCAGAAAAAATTTCTATGTTCAAATCACTCTGTAGCCTATCTGAAACTTACCCGAGCCCTCGGTTTTTCAAACCAAACATGCACACAAGTCTTAAGACATCACACGAATTTGGTCACGTGATCAAATCGCCAAACTAACACCTAGAACTACAAATTTAGCACCCAATCAAATGAAATTCTCAAGAACACTTTGAAATTTTTATTTTCTCAATCGGACATCCGAATCACGTCAGACCAATTTATTTTTTCATCAAATTTCATAGACAAATTTTTTCGTATTGAACTTGTACCGGGGTCCAGAACAAACATACGGACCTGATACCAACAATATTGTACATCAATACTTTTCTTAGAAACCTATAATTTTTTTTTCAGATTTTAATTTTTAATAAAAATTTATAACTCGGGCTAGGGTACTCTGGGCTCCGGACCAGATCCCAAGCATACGCTCAGGTCCCATGTTTCGGTATGGACCCACTGGAAATGTTAGAATATGAATTCGGGTCTATTTACCAAAAATATTGATCGAAGTCAACTCAAATGAAGTTTTTAAATAAAAAATCCCTATTTTTATCAACTTTCAACACAAAAACTTTATGAAAACACACCCAGTCTGCGCATACAAATCGAGGAGGGATAAAATGAGGTTTTAAAGGCCTCGAAACACAGAATTTGATTTTGAATCATAAGATGACCTATCGGGTCATTACAAATCAAAATTTATGGTCAAATGGGATTGAAGTAGGAGTAATGCATATTTCTTAACTGAAATTGATGATAAAACGTTAAAAGTATTTATGTTTGCTCAAAAGATGTTAAGTATATTAGAACTAATCAATCAGTATAAATGATGGGATAATCAGAATCAGTAATAATATAAATCGAAGATCGATCGTCTGGCCAATGTGGATAAACGATTAGTATATGGAGATGGTAAAAATAAAATGTAGAATATAGAACAAATGAGTAGTAGTAATGTTAGTAATAGAGAGAAGAACAATGTAGATATAGAGAGAGAGAGATATGTCTTATTATCCAAAATTAGATCCCTTTACAAATGGGGGAGGCACTCCCTTATATAGTGAGAGGGTCCTCTCGCCCAACTATTACATTGGCGCCCTGATATTATAAGCATAATTAAAGTATAGGCCGGGGGGCTGGGGACGCCCTCCTTGATGGATCCACCAATTTGAAGTCTCATAGGCGGGGCCACGTCCTTCTTGTCACGCGGCCGTAAGCGAGGACGTCCGCGGATGCTGCCGTCCTCATTAGGGGGCGACCTCCTCGTTTGTTTCATCGGGGCCGGTCACGTGTACACGTGGCCGTGTCGTATCACTTATCTGATTTACCCTCGTACAATTTATTAATTGGTGTAAAAGTTAGATTACTGATTTCTCATATGCATTTGATCGTATAGCATTTTTTCCTTTACATATAAATGGTATGCACATAATTAGGCGCTAACTTATGTATCATCTTTTGTGTGATAGCATATAAAATAAGAATAAATGTATTAGAGATTATATATTAATCATAACAACAATACGTGGCGGAAATTAATTAATATCCTTGTAATAAAGTGTATTGTTCTATAGTTAGCTTTCTTTCTTAATAAACATAAAAGATCTTGATTGTATAATAGCAACAATTTTATGAATTTAACAAAGGTAATATTTTTACTAAAACTTATGTTGTTTATACTACTTAATAAAGTCAACACCTAGCTTAAATGGCCTTTTGGGATGTTAAAAAATATTTTTAAATGTTAAAACAGATCCTCTGTGCCATCCACGAATATGGTGTACGTTCTTCGACCGGGATTCTATGCCATCCACGAATATCCGTTTATCATGGGATGCGAGCTCCCCATATATCCTCTGGCGGAGGCGTTGTGCCGCTTTTTCAACATCTGCCCAGCCCAGTTGACTCCGTACACATGGAAGATCAGCCGGATCTTAACAACGTATGCGGCCAGGGCCGGGGTGGACATCTCCATTCACCACATGTTGCAGTTGTTTAGTCCCCGCAACATGCGGGGCAAGATGCTGCAACTAAAAAATCGAGGATCAAAGGGCTTGCTCGTGGAGGCGGACGATAAGCCCAATCGTCAATTTTGGACGAAGTACTTTTATATCCGTACTTCCGATTTAGTGTCGGACGCAGCTGGCTTTCCGGAGATGTGGAACTCCAACTATAAGTACCTACCCGTCCCTTCCAAGTTTTGATTTGTTGCGTCGTTGTCATATTACTTCTCAGGTATTAACATGTCTTTTTCTTTTTCTGGCGTAGTGGTGGAGTGTACGCCCCAACAAGTTCCCGGTATTCGGGCGTGGGTGAATCGGTTGATCCCTTTTGCCGAGGAATGCAGGACGTGGGCTACATTCGGTCTGAAGTACGGCCTCGCGAGTACGGCCCTAAGTTGCCACATATGTGGTTCCTTCCTTTTTCTTTTTCTTTGGTCGTAGCCGTAGCTAACATACGTGTACTTTCTTTTGTTGCAGCTTGGAACGTGACACGGAGGCGGAGACGCCATGTCGCCAGTCCCACTTCTTCAGAAACGGAGCTTGTGGCCTCCGTTGGGCAAGGCCTTCCTGAGGATGATCAGGCCGAGGAAAGTCCGGCAGACGATGTCGCGTCGGGTGGCGAAGTGGCCAAGGTTGCCGACCCGGACTATGAGCGGGCTGTTAGGGAGTCCCTATTGTTGGACACTCCCGGCCCCTCTAGTTCTGCTCTTGGACCGTCTGCTGTCCCGGCGCTCGGAGCGGATATAGTGCTCCCGCCCTCTTCTATTGAGGAGGGGGCTCCTGCACAAGATGAGCCGGCTGAGCGCAAAAGGCGCCGGCTACTTACCGGAAAGGGGGTGGTCGCAGACCCTGGGCGGAAGAGAACTGAGGCCCGTCGCCCGGATTCGAGGCCAGTCCTTTTGGGCGACGCCATTCGTCCGAGGAGGGCCGCGGTTCTGATTGCTCGTGCGGAGGACGATGACATCCCATCTACCGATAGTGAGGGCGTCCCTGCTGTTGTTGCTGAGCAGGCAGAAACACCATTACAGGGCGAGGCCGAGGCGGATGCGCTGGATTCGGCCGCGGAACAGGGTCAGTTGCGTCGGCTTCTGATACCAACGGGCTATATCCTATTAGAGGAAAGTGGGCAGGGCATGAAGGACTTTGCTTTATTATGCGGCGATGCCGAGACTGAGTCACTGAAGTCAGTGAGCGACCGCGTCCTGTCCCGACGCATTGCTGGTGCCGCCTTGCAGGTATGGTTCGAAATGTACTTTTCCCCTTTCTCTTCCTCTTTCCGTTTTGTTTTCTTATGTTTTGAGGCTTTCATTTCGCCTTTTTTCTTTGCAGACTCTCATCATGGAGGTGGAGCGGAGCCGGAGGGATCGGAAAAAGTTGGCTACCCTCTGAAAGGTGTCAGAGAAGTATAAGGAGGCCCGTGAGAAGCATAAGACGCTTTCGGACTGCTTTTCAGATGCCCCGGAGTTCCGCCTCCTCCAAGAGAGTATTAAGTCGCTTGAGGAGGAGCTGCACAAACAAACGGAGCATATTGAGAAGGAAGACGCCGATCTGCTGGCCGTTGTAGCTCGGAATGCCGAGCTAAAGATTCTCCTCCAGCAGCGGGGGGAAGAAGTAGATATGGGTCGTGTGGCCGTAATGGAGGCGACCGAGCTTCGTGCTAAGGTCGACGCTTTGTCGGCCGAGCTTCAGGTGGCCTTGGCCCAGACGGCAGTCGTCCCAGCTGGGGATGCCCCTCGCGAGGCTCAGGACATGCTGGTGTACGCCGAGGCGAGGCAGACTGTATTTGAGGAGCTTCACGTCGCCGGTAAGGCTAGCGAGGCGGAGGTAGGTGAGCAACGTCGGCTAGTAAGGGTGGCTCGTGAAGCCTGCGGCTATGACCCTAACTCTCCGGCCCAGACGAGAGACTCCTTTGCCTATGTGGACCAGCTAGGCACCGGGTCCTGGATTGAGAGGATTTGGCAGGATGACGGCGCCAATGGGGCTGCGGGAGACGGTAGCGGCCTTAATAGCTGAATAGGTTTTGTTTTGTAGTTTGTAACCTTTATATTTTCTTGTAAATGTGTTATACATTAATAAAAGTCTCCTTCCGATTAATTGCGGCCATCTTTTTTCTTCTTTTCTTCTCCGCCCCTTTTTTTAGCATTGTCAGGATCGGCCTCAGCCTTTGATTCGCATGGTGGGGACTGGCCTTTCGCCCGAATTCTTTTCGGACGAGGTGCGCCCATATTTTGGCCTTTAGGACATTTAGCCTAAGTCCAAATTGGGGTGAGGTCGGGCTTAAGCGTTTTACGCGGCCGTCCTTTTGGTCCTTCGTTTAGAGAGGCCATGTCGATACCTCCTACGTATCGATGCCTTAAGCTTTCGATTTTCCTGGAGGAGGCCGCAGCCTTCTACTTTGGACGTTTTAGGCCTTGGACACTTTGCTTCATCTGGAGGGGTCGTGGCCTTCTCCTTCAGATGTCCTTAGGCCTTAGCCTTTTATTTCGTCTGGAGGGGGCAATAGCCTTCCCCTTTGGGAGTTTTTGGGCCTTAGCCAATTATTTCGTCTGGAGAGGGCCGTGGCCTTCTCCTTTGGACGCTTTTGGGCCTTAGCCAATTATTTCGTCTGGAGAAGGCCGTGGCCTTCTCCTTTGGACGCTTTTGGGCCTTGGCCAATTATTTCGTCTGGAGAGGGCCGTGGCCTTCTCCTTTGGACGCTTTTGGGCCTTAGCCGATTATTTCGTCTGGAGAGGGCCGTGGCCTTCTCCTTTGGATGCTTTTGGACCTTAGCCAATTATTTCGTTTGGAGAAGGCCGTGGCCTTCTCCTTTGGACGCTTTTGGGCCTTGGCCAATTATTTCGTCCGGAGAGGGTCGTGGCCTTCTCCTTTGGACGCTTTTGGGCATTGGCCAATTATTTCGTCTGGAGAGGGCCGTGGCCTTCTCCTTTGGACGTTTTTGGGCCTTAGCCAATTATTTCGTCTGGAGAGGGCCGTGGCCTTCTCCTTTGGACGCTTTTGGGCCTTAGCCAATTATTTCGTCTGGAGAGGGCTGTGGCATTTCATACAATCATGGTCGTAGCCCTTCATTTATTGGAGATGGCCATAGCCTTTCATACAATCATGGCCGTAGCCCTTCATTTATTGGAGATAGTTGTGGCCTTTCATACAATCATGGTCGTAGCCCTTCATTTATTGGAGATGGCCGTAGCCTTTCATACAATCGTGGCTGTAGCCCTTCATTTATTAGAGATAGCCGTAGCCTTTCATACAATAATGGCCGTAGCCCTTCATTTATTGGGGATGGCTGTAGCCTATCATACAATCATGGCCGTAGCCCTTCATTTATTGGAGATGGCCGTAGCCTTTCATACAATCATGGTCGTAGCCCTTCATTTATTGGAGATGGCCATAGCCTTTCATACAATCATGGCCGTTGCCCCTTATTTATTAGGATGGCCGCAGCCTATCATACAACCATGGACGTAGCCCTTCATTTATTGGAGATGGTCGTAGCCTTTCATACAATCATGGCTGTAGCCCTTCATTTATTGGGGATGACCGTAGCCTAACATGGCCATAGCCCTAGTCCCTGTGATGTGCTAGTCGTGCCGACCGGTGCGCTTAGCGCATCATACAAGAGGTTACGGACATCTCCCTCGTCGCCTCATTAAAACCTCTCCGGGAAAACCTAATTGGGACAAAACCCGACGGAGGGAAAAAGAGTACGACTCGGGGGGTGTCTCTTATAAGTGGAAGCGCTTGAGGTGTGAGATATTCCAGTTATTTTGGAGTGTCTTTCCATCCATGGTCTCGAGTTTGAAAGCACCTTTGTCCGCTACTGCGATGATTTTGTAGGGTCCATCCCAATTGGTTCCCAGTTTTCCTTTGTTGGGATCCTTTGATGCCAGTGTCTTGGCTTTTAGTACATAATCGCCCGCCTTGCGCGGGCGGATTTTCGTCCTCTAGTTATAGTACCTCTCGATCTACTGTTTTTGCGCCGCCAGCCTGATGTGGGCCATTTCTCTCCTTTCTTCTGTCTCGTCCAGGTCCTGTAGTTGGCTTGTGTCGTTCTCATCTCCGCTCATCTGCGAATATCTGAGACTTGGTTCGCCGACTTCGACTGGTATGATAGCGTCGATCGCATAGACCAATGAGTAGGGGGTTTCTCCCGTGGAGGACTTGGGAGTGGTTCTGTGTGCCCACAATACTTCCGGCAGCAGCTTGGGCCACAGTCCCTTGGCGTCCTCCCGTTTATTCTTCAGAATGTTTAATATAGTTTTGTTGGACGATTCCGCTTGGCCGTTGGCGGCTGGATGATATGGCGTTGAGAGTATCCTTTTGATGTGCCATTTGTCCAAAAAGTTGGTTGTCTTTTGTCCTATGAAATGTCGTCCATTGTCGCATGTTATTTCCTTGGGAATGCCGAAGCGACAGATGATGTTCTTCCAGATGAAGGCTATGACTCCTTATTCGCGGATTTGGGCGTAGGCACCTGCTTCTACCCACTTAGAATAATAGTCAGTTAAAACTAACAAAAAGCGTACCTTTCCTCGTTCGGGAGGCAGTGGTCCGACTATATCCATTCCCCATTTAATGAATGGCCAAGGGGAAGTGACTGAGTGGAGAGGTTCTCCCAACTGGTGTATCATGGGGGCGAACTTTTGGCACTTCTCGCATCGCCGGACGTGGTCCACTGCATCTTTTTTCATTGTGGGCCAGTAATAACCGGCCCGTATTAGGCACCGCACGAGTGCTCTGTTTCCTGTATGGGCGCCACAATGACCCTCATGGACTTCTTTTAGTACCGGAGTCATCTGGTTGGGCCCCAGGCATTTGGCCAGAGGTCCCCCAAAGCTTCGTTTGTAGAGGTCGCCATTCATCAGGCAATATCTAGCGGCTTGCGTGCGAAGCTTTCTACTTCTTTTTTGTCGTAAGGTAGTTGCCCTTCCTGCAAGTACGAAAAGAACTGGTTTCACCAGTCCCATGTTAGGTGTAGAGAGAATACCTCACTGCGATCGATGGCGGAATGCATGAGGGTGACAGTGCTTTCTTTGCTTAGGTTCGTAGCCACTGCGGCTAGTTTGGCCAATCCGTCGGCTTCGGCATTATGCACCCTGCGTACTTGCTCGAAGCGACATTCATCGAATCGGGCCATCAGTCTACAGACTTCGACCTGATATTTCTGTAACCTCTGCTCCTTGATCTGGTAGGCTCCGGCGGCTTGATTTATCACAAGTTGTGAGTCGCAGTGTAAGACCAGTCGGCGGGCTCCGTACCTGGCGGCTAGTTTCAAACCTACAATAACGGCTTTGTACTCTGCTTCGTTGTTAGTCATCTCGGGGCATCGTATGGACTGGCGAATAACCTCACCCGTGGGGACCTCGAGGACGAGTCCTAGTCCTGATCCCGAGGTGTTCGCGGCCCCGTCGATGTGGAGTATCCAAGGGTTCATGCTAGGGGCCGTTTGCAAAGCCTCCTTCTCGGCCTCAGGCGAGAGGCCGGCGCTGAAGTCGGCAAGGACCTGCGATTTTATGGCGGTTCTGGGGACATAAGTCATGTCGTGCTCGCTGAGCTCTATGGCCCATCTAGCGAGATGGCCCGACAGCTCGGGCTTATGCAGAATACTTCTTAGGGGGAAGGTGGTCACTACCCGGATGGGGTGGCATTGGAAGTAAGGTCTCAGCTTTTGGGAAGCCGTGACCAAAGCCAGCGCTAGCTTCTCAAGGTGTGGATACCGAGTTTCAGCGTCCACTGGTGTTTTGATGATGTAATAGATGGGATATTGCATACCTTTTTGCTCGCGGACGAGCACTGCCTGACTGCCACCTCGGAGACGGCCAGATATATAAGTAGTGGCTCGTTTGGTTCCGCGTTTGCCAGCAGTGGCGAGGATGTTAGGTACGCTTTTAGTTCTTGGAGGGCCTTGACGCATTCATCGTTCCAGTGGAAACTGTTATCCTTCCTCAGCACATTGAAGAACTTGTGGCATCTGTCCGATGATCGGGAGATAAAGCGGGAGAGGGCGGCTATTCGGCCTGTCAACTTCTGAACCTGTTTTTTGCTGGTGAGCGCTTACGGTATTGAGGCGATCACCTTGATTTGGTTTGGGTTGAACTCGATCCACCACTATGATACGAGGAAACCGAGGAACTTCCCAGATGCTACACCAAAAGTGCATTTTTCGGGGTTCAACTTCATTCCGTAGCTGTTTAGGATCTCGAAGGTCTCTCGCAGGTGATCGATATGGTCCTCCTTTTTTGCTGATTTAACTGGCATGTCATCGATGTAGACCTCCATAGTCTTTCCGAGTTGCTTGTTGAACATCTTGGTGACCAACCTTTGGTAAGTTGCACCTGCGTTTTTCAACCCGAAGGGCATTACTCTGTAGCAGTAAGTGCCCTGGTGGGTGATGAAGGTGGTTTTCTCTTGATCCTCCTCCGCCATTAGAATTTGGTTGTACCCGGAGTAGGCGTCCAAGAAGCTTAGGAGTTCATGCCCTACTGTAGCGTCGATCAACTGGTCGATGTGGGGCGGGGGAAGGAGTCCTTGGGGCAGGCCTTATTTAGGTCGGTGAAGTCCACGCACATCCTCCACTTTCCGCTTTTCTTCTTAACCATAACCACGTTGGCAATCCATTGCGGGTATTTCGATTCTCTGACAGAACCGTTGGCCAGTAGTTTGTCTACCTCCTCACGGACTGCCTCATTAATGGCGGCGTTGAACTTTCTTCGGCCCTGTTTTATCGGTGGGTGGAATAGATCCACGTTGAGCCGGTGTGTGGCGATATCCGGAGAGATCCCTGGCATGTTTGCATGGGAAAAAGCAAATATGTCTGCATGTTTAGTTAGAAATTCATGGTACTTACCTGGGTTGGTGAGCCCGTGACCGATGCATGCTTTCTTTTCAGGGTCGTTTTGGTCCAGTTGGATTGGGTCGAGCTCTTCGGCCATTGCATTGCAAGCTTCTACGATGTCTGGGTCTCTTATGGCGTCGGCCGTCGGGTCTGCTTGAGTCCCCGATGGAGTTGATTGCTATGCTTTCGCGCTTGCCTTGCTTAGTTGCTTCGTGTGAGCGCAATCCTGGGTTAATTTATAGCATTCCTACGCTATTCACGGCTCTCCTTTGATACTGAATATTCCCCATGGGGTAGGGAATTTGATCACCTGGTACAGGCTTGATGGGACTGCTCACATGGCTTGTATCCACGGGCGCTCGATGATGACATTGTAGGCCGTCTCCTGGTTCATCACATGAAAGGTCGTTTCCAGGGTGACACCTCCCGCAAGGACAAGCAGGTTCACCTCTCCTGATGTGCGCTCTACTGCATTGTTAAAACTGGTTAGATTTATGCACCTGGGAGTGATTCTGTCCTCAAGTCCCATCTGAACGAGGACTCTTGGATGAATGATTCAGGCACCGCTCCCGTCATCGATCATGACTCTCCTGACATCGGTATCAATGATACACAGTGTAATAACCAAAGCATCATAGTGAGGAAAAAACAAACCGTCGGCATCAGACTTATCGAAGGTGATACTTCCTTCGAGGTCATCATACCATTCGTGGGAGATATTTCTCTTCAATCTCTGTGTGTTGGCAAGTTTGACGTGGTTGACGGCGACATCATCTGCTTCCCCGACGATCATGTTTACCGTACGCGTCGGGGAATGTGGCTTTGGGGGTCCCCGATAATGCTCTCGTCCACGGCCGAAATTAGCTTTCCCTTTGTCGCTGAGTAGCTCCTTCAGGTATCCCTTACTGAGCATCCTGATGACTTCCTTCCGTAGGCCGATGCAGTCCTCAAAACGGTGTCCTCGGTCCTGATGGAACTCGCACAGAACGTTGGATTTCCTCGTGGCTGGGTCTGACTTCATCTTTTGGGGCCACTGCACCTTGGTGCCGAGCTTCTCCAGTGCGTACACCACTTCTGAGGGTGAAACACAAAAGTTATGTGACGAGAGTAAAGGGGGCGTACCGCGGTCGTTTCTAAGTGGGGCGACGTGACGCTGTATCGCATCCGTGTGTCGCGGAGGCGGAAGTGAAGATCTTGTGTAGGGTTGATGTTTTTCTCTGCTGGGGCGTGGGGGGAGTTCCCGGCGTCCCTCATGTCGTCGATCCCTCCTGGCTTCTGGGTGTACGGCAGCTAGTCGCCGGGTTGGCCCGTTGAGATCCTTCTCGTCTGCCCGCACCTCGGCTTAGTAGGCATTGTGGATCTCGTCCCAGGTGGTGGGAGGGTACTTCATGAGACGGCTCAGCAATTTCTTGGTGGCTCGGGAGCCGTCCCTATTGAGCCCGTTCTGGAAGGCTGCCACCGCCATTCCTTCCGACACATTTGGCAGGTTCATTCTTATCCTGTTGAATCTAGCGAGGAAGTCCCTAAGGCCTTCACCTGTGGTCTGTCGGATGGCGAATATGTCATTCACCCTCGCTTCTGCTTTCTTGGCACCGGCATGGGCGGTGACAAATTTATCTGCCATTTCCTCGAAGGTCGAGATTACCTTGGCGGGTAGTTGAGAGTACCAGGTTAGCGCCCCTCCGGTCAGCATTTCGCCAAACTTCTTCAGCAGCACCGATGGTACCTGTTCTTTGGACAAGTCATTACCTTTTACTGCAGTGACGTAGTGGATAAGATGGTCCCCGGGGTCGGTGGTCCCGTCGTACACCTTTAGGTTTGGGGGCATCTTGAAGGTTTTTGGGTTGGTGTAGGGCGCTGCTCCCTCGGAGTAAGGTTGTTCCACGAACCTTCCTACGTCCCGCTTGGGTAGTAGTTTAGGTGCCCCGGGAATCTTATTAACCATGTCCTGGTGCTCTTTCATCTGGTCGCGGAGGGCCTGGTTTTCGCCCTCCATTTCCTTCATTTTCCTGAGGATGGTAGCCAGCGTGTCATCATGCGCCTGGGTCTCGACGGGCCGGCTGTTGGTCCGTGTTTCTTCCTGTTCGTCTGTTGCGGTGGTATTGCTGGTGGCCGGAGCGGCATTCTCGCAGCCTTGCGGCGGCTTTTTCGCTAGGCTGCTCAGTGTGCTAGCTAGCCATTCCTCCAGTAGCCTCCTGACTGCTGGAGATGCCTCTTTCGGATCGGAATCCCTTCCCAAGGGTGTGGGGGAGGTTTCAACTTCAAGCGCGGTAGAGGGAGTAGCGTTGATGGCTGTGCTTCCCCCAGCCTCATTCATTGCACCCAGGAGGTTTTGCGGTAACTTCAGCCATGACCGTGGGTCGTGTGTTACTTTCAGCCATCTTTGAAAAGTTTTTATTTGATCGGATCTTCGTGAAAGTATACTATAAGTTTGATTCTCGAAATTCCCACAGACGGCGCCATATTGTTTGCTCAAAAGATGTTAAGTATCTTAGAACTAATCAATCAGTATAAATGATGGGATAATCAGAATCAGTAATAATATAAATCGAAGATCGATCGTCTGGCCAATGTGGATAAACGATTAGTATATGGAGATGGTAAAAATAAAATGTAGAAGAAAGAACAAATGAGCAGTAGTAATGTCAGTAATAGAGAGAAGAACAATGTAGAGATAGAGAGAGAGACATGTCTTATTATCCAAAATCAGATCCCTTTACAAATGGGAGAGGCCCTCCCTTATATAGTGAGAGGGTCCTCACGCCCAACTATTACATTGGCGCCCTGATATTATAAGCGTAATTAAAGTTTAGGCCGTGGGGCTGGGGACGCCCTCCTTGATGGATCCGCCAATTTGACGTCTCATAGGCGGGGCCGCGTCCTTCTTGTCACGCGGCCGTAAGCGAGGACGTCCGCGAATGCTGCCGTCCTCATTAGGGGGCGGCCTCCTCGTTTGTTTCATCGGGGCCGGTCACGTGTACATGTGACCGTGTCGTATCACTTATCTGATTTACCCTCATACAATTTATTAATTGGCGTAAAAGTTCGAATACTGATTTCTCATATGCATTTGATCGTATAGCATTTTTTCCTTTACATATAAATGGTATGCACATAATCAGGCGCTAACTTATGTATTATCTTTTGTGTGATAGCATATAAAATAAGAATAAATGTATTAGAGATTATATATCAATCATAACAACAATACGTGACGGAAATTAATTAATATCCTTGTAATAAAGTGTATTGTTCTATAGTTAGCTTTCTTTTTTAATGAACATAAAAGATCTTGATTGTATAATAGCAACAATTTTATGAATTTAGCAAAGGTAATATTTTTACTAAAACTTGTGTTGTTTATACTACTTAATAAAGTCAACACCTAGCTTAAATGGCCTTTTGGGATGTTAAAAAATATTTTTAAATGTTAAAACAGATTCTACAAATAAACAATTATGTGTTTTGAATAGAAGTGTTGAAATTGATAATAACTAATTGTTGTGTTTGGTAAAAAACATTAATAAATAATTTTGTTACAAGGCCTAAAATTCTTAAATTTTTTAGGGAAAATATAAATTTAATAATATTAAAGTAAGAAAAGGAGAGGAGCGAAGAATATAAAGTAAAAGAGGAATGTTTTGGGAAAGATACTTTGAAAATTTGAGAATATATTAGAGATAAAACAAAAAATATATCTTGGTCTAATTAAATATGCTTATAAGTTAAAAATTCATAAGGTTTATGGTCAACCAAATGTGCTTATAAGCTGAAAAATTATAAGTTGGAGATGTTAATAAATTTTGGCTAATTTTAACTATAAGCGTTTTAATTCTTTACCCAAACACATTATAAGCCAAAAAAAAAAATATTTAAAAGTATTCAACCAGCTTATAAGATTAAGCATATAACTTATTTTCAAAAAAATCTTTATTTTATTATGATTAGGAGTGGGTATCGGCCGGTTCGGTTATGAATATTATTGGTTTAGCATATCAGTTGTCGGTTGACAAATTTGATAAACCGATAATCAAACCGATAAGAAATCGATTATCGATTAATTGGTTATCGACCGTTAATTATCGATTTCGTTATCGGTTTACCCGATAAGATAACTCAATCTAGAGTTAAGCAAAAAAGAGATTCACTGGAGTTAAGCCAAAAAGAGAAGAATTCACATATAGTATACTCTCCATTTTTGCATTATGTCCGGTGGCCACAACTGGGATTGTACTAATTCTTCAACAACAGTTGTTCAAATACATCATAATAATATAAAGTAATAGCAATTTCACCTTAAAATTAACAAGTTCAAACACATAGTACTAATAGTCCAAGATAAACTGGATGTTGTTTGTCAAATGCATAACCTGAAAAAGAAACCATAGAGCAAAATCTTGATATGTGCATGGGCAAAACTAACACAAATATGAAAAACACCTAAAAGGAAAAATTATATTGTGGTGTTGTCAAAGCTTAGCATACTATACATAAGAATAATGTTAAATAATATATCCGAAACTGACGAAGATTATCGACTGAGAATTGATAAGTGCGAAAAGAAATTGGCAGTAGGTATAGGCTGTTCAACGTGAGCTCACAAAATTAAGGAACGAAAATAAAAAAATAAAGAATCATTAACAGTGGAAAATACTAATATATGAAGATGAATTTTGTTATAGAAATTAAGTGCCCATTTGGACATAAAATTTGATGGAAGATTTTTTCAAAAAAAAATTACTATTTTTTTTCGAAAAGCGTTTGTTCATAAAATTTTTAATTTTCACTTGAATATACATTTTGAAATTTTTTAAAAATTCAAAAAAAAAAAATTCAAAAGAATATTTTTCAAAATTTTTACTTAAATTACTCACAAAACTTCAATAATAACCCAAAATTATATTCATGTCTAAACACAACTCTAAATTTCAAATACCATTTTCACTTGAAAATTTTTTTCACCGTTTTTTCGAATATTACAAATCTTATGTCCAAACGCCTACTAAGATCCCGTTTGGACATAAGAATTTTTCTTCTTTTTTTCAAAAACTTTTCACTTTTTTTTTCGAAAATCTTTTGTTCATAAAATTTACAATTTTTACTTGAATATGCATTTTGGAAATTTTTGAAAATTTCAAAAATTTCAAAAAAGTTATTTTTTAAATTTTCACTTAAATTACTCACAAAACTTCAATAATAACCCAAAATTATATTCATGTCTAAACACAACTCTAAATTTCAAATACTATTTCACTTGAAATTTTTATTCCCCCTATTTTGGAATTTTACTATTCTTATGTCCGAACGCCCACTAAAAGCCTAATTGTATAAGACTAAAGACTTACGCTAGCAGTAATCATTGAGGTCTATGAAGAATGAAGATGACGTAACTGAAGAGTGCGGTTGAGAAAGAATAGGAGAGAATAAACTGAAGCCCTATCATATGTATATACTTAAGGGTAAAGTTATAATTTTATTAATTCTTATTGGGTTATAGGTTAATCCATTAGCAAAATTGGCAAACCGATACCCGAACCAGTAAACCAAAAGTGAAAAAATTTTAGACTGTTAACTTGATACCGATAATCCAATAAATAATTAATGGTTTAGATTATCAGTTTTATCCGATATATGCCCAACCCTAATTATGACATCCTTCATTGGGTAAATTTTATCAAACCAATAGTTCCTAAAACGAGGATGGAATAACGATTGATGTACAACTAATCTTTGAAGTACCTAATTACGGATTGCAGTTACTATCTGGACAGATTAGGTAAATCGGTGATCAAACATGCGTACATAAAGCAAAATATGGTAGCAGATCGATTAGCTAAGTAAGGTCACAACTTTGGGAAAGCATGCCGACCAATAACTTTTGGTTATGTTCCTGATTTTGTTAAGCTAAATTTTGAGTCAGATAAGGCTGGGTTGCAAGGAACTCACCCAAGCCTGGTGAACAATTGGCTACATGACAGTGAAAAAACTATTGTAAATAGTGGTTTGTATGTAATGGGTTGCCATGATGATAATTCCAATAGTATGACCATGTCAATAGTAAATACTAGTACTGCTCTAGATGGTTGTAAAAAATATGTACGCATTTGCTAAAACTTTCTCTCTCTCTCTCTCTCTCTCTCTCTCTCTATATATATATATATATATATATACAAAAGTTATCTTTTAGACCAAAAAAAAAAAATCTTTTAAGTAGGTGTTTGGACATAAAAATTATATAATTTTTTTAAAAATATAGTATTTAGAATTAAGTTGAAAAATAAAATTAGGAATTGAAGATATGTGTAGACATATATTTTATATAAAAATTATTGCAATTTTATGACCGAGGAATTTTTTTCTTGAAAATTTTGAAAAAGTTGTCAAAATCGCTTTTTTGGTTTTAAAAGCTCATTTTTCATTTTATTAAATTTGTAAAATTTTATGGACAAACATATTATTTAAAAATAATTTTTATGGGCAAACAGGGCTTAAATAATTGATGTTTAAAAAAAAGTGTTTGCTAATATTCTAGTCAATTATTTAAATTTTTAATCAGAATTTAACTTTTTAAACCTTGAAAACTAATTTGAGGAGTATTTCAAAATTTCAACTGTTTTTCTAAGTAAAATTCAGTACAAATATAAACTTAATTAGTGTATAAGTAACTTTTAGTAGTCAATAAATATAATATATACCTTTATATTGGATCAGAAAATGCTACTCCTACTAGTGGAGAAATGAAAAGGTGTAATATTAGCAAACACTTTTTTTTAAACATCAATTATTTAAGCCCTGTTTGCCCATAAACAATTATTTTATGGTTCGGCCGCCACTGAATTTAGCATTAAATGAGGTGTAATAATAGAAGTACCTGAATCTGCTACTTCATCATTACCCCATATCTTATATCCCCTTTTTTCGTGCTAACCCCTACCCATCCTACCCCCTCTGACACCCCCATAGGCCATATCCCAATATCCGGCGATGCTCTTCATCTTATTTTAACAAAAAGACAACCTTTGTTTAAGATTTCACGATTGTTTAATAGTGAAAACAAAATTATTGCTCTCTCCAATTTATAATAAGTTTTAAATTTACTTTTAACATACTTATTAATAAAATACTAACTTTTATACGAAAATAATAATTAATTATTTAATGTGAAAAATAATTTTTTTAGAGATATGTACACAGATATATTTTATTAAAATAAATTAAAGTTCTCTTGATACAGTTAAAAATATTTATTTTAAATCAAAATAAAAAAATAAATTAGATTGAACGGGAAGGAGTACTAATTACTTCTGTATAATGCAAGAGACAAAAAAATAAGGAGAGAAATGAAGCATGAAGAGATATGCTCAATACTAACTCCAGAATATATTCTTGTCTTCTTTTTTTCTTTTAACTACGTTAAATTTTTCTCTAAGATATTCAATAGCTTTAACATATAGGTGTAGTTTGGTAAGATGGTAGGGAAAATAATCTATCTAGTAACTTTAATATTGTTAATTTCTTATTTGATATATATTTTTTAACTTATATATAACTAATGCAGTGTTATATATAATATACAGAAAATAGCCTGATATATCCATCTACTTTGTTTTATTGTTCAATCCTATCCCCGTTATACTTTTCGTCCAAATTTACCCTCGCCGTCGATCAAAGTTCTATATTTGCCCCTATTTTAACGGCCGGGACACGTGGCACATTCTGAATACGAAAAAGAGCCTGATATATCCATATACTTTATTTTATTGTTCAATCCTATCCCTCGTTATACTTTTCGTCCAAGTTTACCCATGCCCTCCATCAAAGTTCTATGTTTGCTCCTATTTTAACGTCCGGGACACGTGGCATATTTTAGGAGAAAGAACCAGTATAGAAACAAAAAAACTCGAAACCGACTTAGAACCCATGACCCTCATGCTCGTTTTTCCTCTCTTAATTTTTTCCCAAACTTATCGTAAATAAATACTTTTAATCTGTGTAATAGATTATCTTAGTTTGATAAAGAGATGAGGTTCAAGAAGAGATGAGGTCAAGGTAGAGTTTCATTCGGTGATAAGAAGAGGAAGAAAAAAATGTAAGGGAGTGAGGAATAAGAAAATAGAAGTAAAGAAAAAAATATTGGCAACAAGCAAAGAGATGACATAACCTTATGTCTTGAACCTCATCTCTTTGTCAAACTAAGATAATCTCTTACACAGATTAAAAGCATTTATTTAAGAGAAGTTTAGGAAAAAAGTAAGAGAGAAAAAACGAGCATGAGGGTCATAGGTTCTAAGTCGGTTTTGAGTTTTTTTCTTTCTGTACTCGTTCTTTCTCCTAAAATATGCCACGTGTCCCGGCCATTAAAATAGGAGCAAATGTAGAACTTTGATGGAGGCCATGGGTAAACTTGGACGGAAAGTATAACGAGGGATAAGATTGAATAATAAAATAAAGTATAGGGATATATCACGCCCTTTTCTGTATTCAGAATGTGCCATGTGTTCCGGCCGTTAAAATAGGGGCAAATATAGAACTTTGATCGACGGCAAGGGCAAATTTGGACGGAAAGTATAACGGGGGACATGATTGAACAATAAAACAAAGTAAAGAGATATATCAGACCCTTTTCCGTATAATAAATTATGATATTAACAATACACTAGGTGTTAATGTATAGATAAGCATAACAAACACAAAATTATCTTTTCCAAATTTTTTCTAAGGAATGCTGAGAGTATTTTTATAATAAATTTTTTCTAAAAAAATATAATATTATTTTTAGCTCATATCTGAAACTATTTATATTTGGTGTTCAAAAAAATATAAAATATATATATATATATATATATATATATATATATATATATATATATATATATATATATATATATATATATATATATATATATACATATATTTCTCGGCCACTAGATTTTGGGACTTTTTTCTCTTTTAGGCCGTTTCAGAAATTATTTACGTTCGTTAACCGATAAAGTATATACAATTATATAATTTTTATATATAATATTCTTGGATTCGATCTGATTTCATCTTGTTGTTATTCCTATTTGTTTCAATTATCTTTTTTTTCTAGTTATTTTCTAATTAATCAATGATCTATAGAAAACAATTCCTCTCCCCTTCTAGAGATAGGTGTAAAATTGCGTACATCCTACAAACACTTGCTTTAGGCTCCAATAATTTAATGGCCCCAAAATTACTACTTTCTCTATATCTAATAGTATATTATTTATATATTTATTTCTTATTTTTGATATTTTTTATGGTCATATTAATTTTTAATAACTCAATTTCGGTAGTATGTTTTCTAGCTACTTCAGTTGTGATGTAATCAATGTTATATATATATATATATATATATATATATATATATATATATATATATATATATATATATTAAGGCCCCTAAATCGCCCATGCCTTCCCTAAACCCCACTTATGGTAAACTAGGGTTTGTTATTGCTATATACTATATATAATATATAAAGTATGTGTATATATGTTTAATTATTATTTTAAGGACGCCTATATAATATAATTCAAATCAATTTTTGGAACTCAGAAGGTTTTCTTCAATTTTTTTTAAAAAAAAAACTAATCAAGTTTCATAAACAAATACTTAAATTATTTTGGAGAAAAAAGCAACCAAAAAGTACCCTTATAGGTGTCCATCACCCTACAATCTACATGTAGTAAGTAATAAGTACTGATAACCCTTTTAGGGGAAAGAAAAGGCAATAATAGTTTCAGTAATCTCCCCACCCCCGAAATTACACATGCCCCTCAAATATGCATACTAATATACCTATCGTGTCATTTTCTTGCTTTTCACTAACCTGCAGGGCAATACATTCAACTATATACTATACTGAGAACTGAGAACTATATCTTTCTGTCTAAATCTTGAACCCTTGAACTCTTGAATCATCAATGGCAGCAGCAAAACTGAATCCAGAAGCTGAAGAATGGAAACCACCTACTGAGAAAAGTCTAATGCATTATCGTCCTCTTTTACTCCCTCACCAGATTTATCACTCTCTACCACTAGTTCCAGTTGGTATACCAACATCACAAACTTTTTCACTGCCTCAACACTACTTTTTCTTCTACCAACAACAACAACAACAACAGCAACAGCTTCCTCTTCCTCCTCCTCTTGGCGATGTTCCTTTTCAATGGATTCATACGTATCATATAGATTCTGATCAGTCTTGTCTTGCCACAGGATATCAAGTGTTGAATGTTGAAACAAAAAATGGGAGTAGGGCTTCGTTTTTCACCTCACGAGGCCGAGGTGATCAGAAAAAATGCCAAAAACAACCCTTTTTGCCGCCTAGGTTGAGGGCTGCTGAAACTGAAAGAGGACGGCAAAGCCCAAGTTTTGGCATGAAAAAACGCCATAATATTACTCATGGGGGTTTCGTATCTTCTTACAAATCTTCAGCTCCTAAGGAAAATCTTTCTTTTTCCTGTGACAAAACCACTGTTATGATCAAAAACATACCGAATCAGTTTAGGTTTGTCTATTTTTTCTTTCTTGTTTTTCATATAATCATTCTCTTTTTTTGTTTTCTTTCTACTATTTTCGTTTCATTTCACTTTTTGCATGTTGAAAATGAGATTTTGATGCAGAATACTATGACGGGGTCACTTTTGTTTCCCCCCCCCCCCCTTCTTATATTAGTATATATTTTGCATATTTACTTGTTAATGAAAAATCTTGCTCAACTATTAATGAACAAGGTGATTTTGGTATGTTAGTTTCTGTCCCATTTTGGGTAGGAGTATTAGTTTATCTGACTCTTTAGTGTTCAGTCACTGAAAACACGATAATAAAAGCCAGGATTTGCCACTTCAATTTTACTGTCTATTCCTATTCCGATGTACAGTTACTATGGTCTTGAATGCACTTATTATTCATGATCAGCCATTAAATGCATTTTTTGTGTCCATTAATGCCTCATTATTTTCTCCAATATTAATGGAGTTTTTTCTTTAATTTGGTTATATGCATTTATGAATCTGCTTGTTTCTGACAGTATATACTTTTTTTGTTATGGATTTAAATAGCCGAGAGCCATTCATGCGTTTTGTTGATCATTTCTGCCGTGAGAATCATTGGGAGTATGATTTCCTCTATCTGCCAATAGATTTCGGGTAATATTAGCTACTAATACTATTTATTAATGTCTTTGATGTTATATTTTAGTTGCCATACACTTATGATAAAAAGATCCTACTTTTTAGACTACTATTAAGTTAGCACGAGGAGTAAAATATAATGTCAGCATATAATATAAGTCAGGCCATCTCTAACCTTTGCCCATTTTTCTCCATTTTGGGACAACTTACCCCGACCATCACCTATTTTTTTCCTAATTCTGTATTATATTATTATCTTTTATTTCAATTTTATTTTTTAATTTTAATTAAACAAATTTTATCTTTTATTTTTATTAATTTGTAATTTTGATAATTAAAACAATATCATATTACTTTAAATAATACTATAGTATTATTATAGATTAACTATTAATTCAGATAAAAGGAAAATATACAAGATTAATTAAATCCATATTACATAACGAAATTTTAATGAATTTTCATTTAATGTATTTTCAATCTCCACTTTTCAATTTTAGCAACATTTAATATTTTATATTTGTACCTTTCAATTTTAGCAACATCTAATATTTTGCATTTGTGCCATTCATTTTTTGAGATACTTATATATTTTTTGTACAATTATAACTTATAATTTTACATAAAAATAGTAAATTCACGAAAATTAATTTATTAAAATTATATACTAAAGTTAAGATATAATATTAATATTATAAAAATATTACATAAATATAATTAAGTGTATATAAAGAGATAAAATAAAAGATTAAATAATAAAATAATAATAATAAAGTGATGAATAGTAATGAGATAGATAAAATAGTGTATCCCATATTTGAGGGAACAAAATGGGAAGGGTTGGAGTTAAATTTTCCCAAACATTGGCCCCATTATGCGGTTGGGACAAGGTTGGAGATGCCCTTAGTAAATTCTTAAAAGATTCATGTTTTCTTTGTTTATGATCTCACTCGTTTGGTCTCTATTCTTTGCTTTTATGTTAATAATGCAGGAGCGAGAACAATTTGGGCTATGCTTTTGTCAATTTTACAACAAGGTTTGCTGCTTCTGGAATTGGGAAAGTACTCAATAACTTCAAGTGGGATGGTATTAAGACTCCTATTGGAATTTTTTCCTCGAAAAAAATCTGTGAAGTTACTTGGGCTCGGATTCAGGTAAAAAATATGACAACTCACATTTCTTGCTCTCCTTTAACACAAACTGCATCAAGTTTGGTAAAAGATTCTATTCTCTTGTGCCTATCTTTTAGCATTGTTTTTTCATATTTGTATGTAAATAAATTGTGAATTTGACTTGTTAAGTTGGATCAAAGTGTCCAAAACCGCCACTACAAATGTTAAAAAGGAAGAAGAAAATGCTACAACATCACTTTTATTTCTACAACTTGAAAAGATTTTCATCAATTTTGTAGGAAGTAGACCAAGAGTCCTAAACCTAAATTGTTTAGGATTTGGTATCATTTGGAAACAAGTTTTCTGGTTAAATCATGTTGGGTACCAGTGGTGGAGGCACGATATATACTAAGGGTGTTTAAAAAAAATTGAATTGCAGCCATCAAACATGCAATCTTCTACACGTTTTGAACACTCTTGACACAAGGCAAATGTAATTTTTCTTGTGTCAAAACTTAATATATAGAGATAAAAAATAGATTTTGCCTTATATATAATGTAATTTTTTGGCGAAGGGTATTCGAGCGAACACACTTGCGCCCCTGCCTCTCCGCACCTGTTGGGTACTACTATTATAATATGAAAGCTATTATCTATTTTCTTCTGTTTGAGATTATGGGGTTATGAGCAAATGAAATCTAATTCGTAAGAGGAGTTGCAGATTTTGACAAGGACAATGATAAATTAGTGACATTTCACATTGAGCATTTTAAGCAAGAAATTGTAAAACAGTTCATACAAGCTCTACTTTTTTTTTTATATATATATTTTTAATATATTAACATTATTTCTGTTATGCTGATATATTTTGTGTTCAATGATATTACTACAACCACCCAGTATAATAACAAGTGGGGATTGAACCCAGTATAACAACAAGACAAGTGGGGTCTGAGTAGTGTAGTGTGTGCGTTGACTTTACTCTTACCTTGAGTAGAGATGCTGTATCCGAGAGACCTTATATACTTGATTTTAATTTCAGGGGAAAGAAGAGTTGGTGAAGCGTTTCTCAACATCGAAATTTATCTGTGATACGAATGAATATCTTCCAGTTGTTTTCTCTCCGCCAAGGAATGGTTCAACTAGCTTGACAAAACCAGTGGCTATCGGCAAACTAGCTGGTTCTTCAGTTTCTCCCACTCCGTCTGCCTAAAGATGATTAGGGTTTTAGTATGTAAGTAGTGATGAAATATGGGTTGGCCATTGTTTTCATTTTCTCCCTGGTGCTCGAGTTTGATCTGGGGTGAAATGGAAACATCGGATCATATCTTAGTATCTTAGGTTCTATGTTAGTGTTCGTATGTTTAAGAATCTTGTTTCTTACTTTAGTGAACTCTCTTGGCTCCAATATTGTTGTAGTAGAAGACTTTATTTGTCATGGCTTCAAGTATGAATGTATGGTGACTTCTTTATTTTTTTTTGGTTTCTAACTGAGGTGTTGAGTTGTTCCACGTCAGACAGATTTGAGATCCTTAATTCCCTTATGTGGTTTGAGCAATTTTCTAGCTTTTGGGGTTGAGTTAAAACTTAATGTCCATTCTTGTCACAGTGGTTGGATCTCGTTATCGGATTCGTTCCGAGAAGTGTCGATTTTACCGTGGATGTGGGTTAAGGATGAACGGTATTAACCATTCCACCCCAAACCCTAATAAACAAACTTCGTGTCTATTAAGTGAAAATGAGGGGTCTAGTTTTTCATAAGTTTGTTTGTACGAAGAGCAAATAAGATTTAGATTTTAGACTAAGAAATGAATTATTGGTATTTAACTGTAATTTTAGTTAGGTTTTGTTTATGCGAGTCTGAAAGAATTTACATTGTTCATTTTACTTAGTTTAGTTTCTTCCTTAATATGAATGTCTATAATCTTATCCTATTTTATGTTGGTGTTTTAGAAAAATAAGACGGTCACATTAAGTAAAACTGTTGTGCGTTTTTTATTACTTTTGGTATGTTGTGGTTATGTACTGCAAATTTTACTGTGAAGGAAAAAATTGTTATTTTAATTATATATAATAGAATTAATAAAAATGATTGCACTTAATTTATTTTCAAAAGCACTACTTTCAATTGTCAAAACGTTGCGTCAAAGATTTTCCTTTGGGATACCAGCTTTATTACCACTTTAATTTCTCTCCACCAAAATAATATAAACAATTGAACAAACAATGTGCATTATGCAGAAATAGTAAGTTTCTAACATATCTCAGAAAAAGTAGAAAGATGAATTACATGGTTGATTACAGTTTAAAAAAAGGGATAAAAATGTCCAAATATAATCTTGTACTTTGCGAAAAGGACAATTATAACCTTCATTAAAAGTTTGGCTCATCCATCCTCTTACAGTTACATTATTGGGCTATATACGCCCCTGATTTCAGACGGAAGCTGTCACACCTCTTTTTTCCGCACCCTCAAGGATGCAAAGAGTTTTTCCAATTAAAGGACAATCGAGACGGGATTTATTTAATTATTTCAGAGTCGCCACTTGGGAGATTTATGGTGTCCCAAGTCACCGGTTAAATCCCGAATCGAGGAAGAGAATGACTCTGTTTAACAGTCCGCGAACCAGAAATCCGGATAAGGAATTCTGTTAACCCGGGAGAAGGTGTTAGGCATTCCCGAATTCCGTGGTTCTAGCACGGTCGCTTAACTTGTCATATTCGGCTTATTTATCTGATTTTTACAGTTATATACTTAATGCAGATTAATATCCCTTTACCGCTTTTATTATTATTATTGTTTACGAAAGAGAACGTTGCCTAAAAATATGTTTCGAATCACGTCACATGAAATGCACCCGGATCCTCGACACATTCTTATTCAACATTTTGGGATTTGGATTTGGGCCGCATGAAATGCACGCCCGTATTTAAGAAGGTAAAATTATTAAAATACGCGCCTAGAGCGATTACTTATTTACATTTTGAGAAGGCCAGGAAATTCGCTAAGAAACGGCACATCTCGAAATCTGAATATTTGACATATACATTTATGAGGGCCCCGCGATTTGTATAATTTTGTTAGGCGAGGCACACCTCTAGTTCTAATTTAGAAGCAAACTACATTCCGCTATATTTATTTAAGAGTTGATTCAAGATTATTTAAAACATGTTGCAAGCCACACTACATGAAATGCACTTGTGGTTCACGACACTCTTTATTTAACCTTGTTCAAATATGGGGTCGGGTCACATGAAATGCACCCCCGATTCCTTTAATCTAATTACGTCGTTTAAAGAATAACGAACCAATTTCCATAATGTGACAACATCGTGCTCAACTATAACCAATTCGAGTAAACATACGAGTAGCTAACTAAGTGAGCAAATTCAAGATTATGGTGAACAATTACATAAACAACGGAAGCATAACTAGTTGGCGAGCATATGAAGGATTAGTCATTTTCATTAGCTAACTTCGACATTGCATGTTCGACAAAATAATATATTTACAAAAATAGTCTGAACCATATGAAACTAAATCAAATACGAAACACTCCAAAATATTAACGAGAAGAACAATATCGGAAAAGAACATGCATCTTTATTTCTGCATATTTTTTCAACGTACACAACGAGAAAACGAACCTTTTATGACGATCTCGAACCTCGACCTCTCCGGACAGAACTCGAACCAACGACGACCTCGGAGAAACAGCAGGTGGTTTGCTACTGGAACGAAGACGAAGATGAAGCGGAAGCGGGTGTCGCGGACTGTTGGTCGACGAACTGGATGGTTGACGACGAAGTCGATTACTGGACGACAGGCTGAGCTGTTTTGGTGATTAACAATGGTCTCGTTTTTTCTTTTGCTCCCGTCCCTTGCTGCCCGATCTCCCTTCCTTTGAAGAAGAGAATGTCTCTTCTTTTATGTTTTTGTTTTCCCTCCCCACTGTTTCGTTTTCTTTTCTTTTTAATCACCCTTGCTGCCCGATTTTTCTTGTTAAAATGAAGAAGAGAAATCTCTTCTCTTATCTCCTGTTTCCGTTAGAAAAATGGAGAAAGTTTTGTAGTATCTTTTTTCTTGTTTTTTGTTTTTTTTTGCACTCTTTTTTTCTTTTTCCTTTTTGCCGTCTTCTGCCTCTCTCTCTTTTTCTCGTTTTTGTTTCTTTCCTTTCCTTTTCTTCTTTCGTCCAGAGACCACCTCCTTTGCTCCCGTTTTTTTTTTGCTTCCCCTTCTTCAAGAACAAGATCACCTTATATCCTTTTCCTTTTCTCTCTTCTTGTAGTAGTGTGCATGTGCATTTTTGTCCCTTAGGATATGTGTGTGCATGTGCATTTTGTCTCTTAGGCTATGTGTGTGCATGTGCATTTTCCTCCATGTCATGTGTGCATGTGTTTTGTAGTGTGTGTGCATGTGTTTTGTAGTGTGTGTGCATGTGCATTCCCCCCCTTCACGTGAGCCCCCCCCCTTAGTGTAGTGTCGGGTTATTACGGGCTATGTCCGAAAATTATAAAACCGGGTAGTTTGAACCCAAATATTATTCTTCGCCCGGAACCGAGAATGGTGTTATTTAATTAATCCTAGGTAATCAAAAATAACTATAATACTCATAATTAAAATAAAACTATTTTTTTCAAGTTTAAAATGACTACAAAATATTAATAAAAAATTATTTTTGTAATTTTCGTTTTTAATAAAAAGATAAAAATATAAAGTACTATTTTTGCATTTTTCAAGTTTAAAATGACTACGAAACATTAATAAAACTATATTTTTGTTATTTTTCCATTTTGAGGTAAAAATAAAGTAAAAGAGTCAAATTTAACTAAAATAGCTATATTAAAACTAAACTAAATATTTTACGCTAGAAATATAGAAAATCTCGGGGAGGGTCAAAAACCACGTGTTTACAGCTGCCCCTCTTTGACTGAAAACACAAAGAGTTTTCAGACAAAGAACGACTAAACAAGTGTTTTTGACCTGACCTTTATTGGGAGGGATTAAACTAAAAGAAGAGGAATGTGACCGAGCCCTTGTATCTGAGCTGCCTACATATCCTTGGCTATAAAGGAATCAGGCCACGTGTAGTTCGAAAGTGAGTGAGGAAGGGGTAACCGAGGTGGAGAGCCAGTCGAGGTGTCGTTCCGTCGAGGTTCCGTCCCATCGAAGTTCCGGTCCGTCGAAGTTCCGGTCCGTGGTCCTGCTATTACATCAAAAATCAAAACATGAGAAAGACTAACTAAGCCTATCAGCTACTAGTTACAAGATTCCTATCTATAAGTCTTCCGAAGCTTGATCTTGAGTATTGGTTGGTGCTTCATGCGGACTCTAAATTTGAACCTTGATACTTGCTAGTTGCAGGTGCTGCTTTTCGGATCAAGACCAGGTATACAGTGCTTGGGACCTCGGCCATGTCTTGAGCATGCCACATCTTTCATCAACTTCTGCATTTTGGATTGGCTTCATGCCTCTTTTTTTCTTTTTGTTTATTGTGACTAAACTTCTGTTGATCCCCTCGGACTGTTGACTCGCATTCTGGTTGCCTTCCTTCTGATTCATGTTGGGGATTTCCGTTACACTCTGCCGCTTTCCTTAACCAACTTCAAAAATAAATCGCCGCTCCATTCTTCAGGCGGGCTCCCTGACTTCAACTACAACTTCAAAATTAAATCGCCACTCCATTCTCCAGGCGGGCTTCCTGACTTCAACTACAACTTCAAAACTAAATCGCCACTCCATTCTCCAGGCGGGCTCCCTGACTTCAACTACAACTTCAAAACTAAATCGCCACTCCATTCTCCAGGCGGGCTCCCTGACTTCAACTACAACTTCAAAACTAAATCGCCACTCCATTCTCCAGGCGGGCTCCCTGACTTCAACTACAACTTCAAAACTAAATCGCCACTCCATTCTCCAGGCGGGCTCCCTGACTTCAACTACAACTTCAAAACTAAATCGCCACTCCATTCTCCAGGCGGGCTCCCTGACTTCGACTACAACTCACTAATTTCATCCTATCCATGATCACCTTCTTTTGCTTTTTGTACCGTTTTCTTCTTCCTGCATTGCCTCTTGGGCCACCTTTTCTTCTGAATTATCTTGTCTTCGAATTGCTTTCCCCCTGGGTCGTATTACTTTTCTTTCGGCTGCTGGGGATATCTTTGGAACTGTTTACTCACCTGCTGGGGATGATGCTGCTGAGGAAGTATCTTTTGTTTCCTTCACCCCTCATTTCCTTTGACTCATGCGCTTGAATTTGCGCTGGGATCTCTTGTTATAACCCTCTGCTTTCAAGACCTGCAATGTAAAGACTGAAGACTTGCCTTTTGTTATACAGGTAGGCGCCTGCTTTTAGTAGCAATTTTTGAATTTAAAATGCATGCTGGAAATAATTTACAAAATATGCATAGGACGATGTAAGATAAAACATACATAAAATATCCTATTCGAGGGTGGATGGCCCCGTCGTATTCTATTCGAGGGCGAATACTCCCATTGTATCCTATTCGATGGCGAATACTCCCATTGTATCATATTCGAGGGCGAATACTCCCATTGTATCCTATTCGAGGGCGAATACTCCCATTGTATCCTATTCGAGGGCGAATACTCCCATTGTATCCTATTCGAGGGCGAATACTCCCATTGTATCCTATTCGAGGGCGAATACTCCCATTGTATCCTATTCGAGGGCGAATACTCCCATTGTATCCTATTCGAGGGCGAATACTCCCATTGTATCCTATTCGAGGGCGAATACTCCCATTGTATTCTGTTCGAGGGCGAATACTCCCATTGTATTCTGTTCGAGGGCGAATACTCCCATTGTATCCTGTTCGAGGGCGAATACTCCCATTGTATCCTATTCGAGGGCGAATACTCCCATTGTATCCTGTTCGAGGGCGAATACTCCCATTGTATCCTATTCGAGGGCGAATACTCCCATTGTATCCTATTCGAGGGCGAATACTCCCATTGTATCCTATTCGAGGGCGAATATTCCCATTGTATCCTATTCGAGGGCGAATACTCCCATTGTATCAATGTTTGAAAGTGAACAAACCTGAGACGTCCTGTTCGAAGGTGGACAAACCTAAAACATCCTATTTGAAGGTGGACAAACCTGACACGTCATCTTGAATTGCCTTCCTCGTTTCTCCGAGAAAATTTTCAACAACGGCGGAAAATTTTCTGCCCCAGTATTGGTGTTCTTCCTTGTGGCATGACTTTCTGCTATCAATAGCACTTTCTTTCCCTGTTTCAAATCAAAGAAAATTTGTTAGTTCAAAATATTGTGAGCGGTTGTGCCGCTCCTGTAGGGTAGTTATTCCTTTTCCCCTTTCCCTCGCTCGGGGTTCCCAAAACTTGTTGGGGAATGATTTCATTTGCTGGAGATGATATTCCTGCCGGGGATGGGTTTTTCCATTTATCCCTTCCTCGTTCTGTGTTTCTCAACTTGTTGGGGGTTATGAGATTTCCTTTCTCCCTTTACCACTCTGTGTTGTCCGACCATCTCGGAACTTGCTGAAGATAACACTGCCGGTGGATTTTCATTTCCTCAAAATTGGTGTTTCACTCTTCTTGAAGGCTGTTGAGGATGACACTGGTTCGAAGACCATTTCCCTTAAGACTTTCCTTCTTCCCCAAGTGGGTATTGACTTCCAGAAAATTTTCAAACTGAAAAGAAAATTTTCTGCCCCAATTTAATAATCTTCTTTGCACCATACTTCTCTGCCGTCAATGGCATTTCCTTGCCTTGCATAATAATTGGAAAGTTGGTGGCAAGTTTTGAAGTCATTTCTCACTATGTTTTGACTAGACCGACTTTGATGGAGAATTTTGACAAAAGGAGAAAGATAAAAAGAAACAACAAATAGAAGACAAGGGAGGACTGACTCTCTAACCAGAAACAACTATAAAACTTATCAAACGCGGATACCAACTCTACTGATCATGACATGCACATATGGCCTATCCTCCATCGTTAATTGCCTTTCACGATTTCTGTCTCGTGATTTCCATCTGATTATCCCCTTTATTTGACTTGTAGTGCCCGAAGGGTTTTCACTTTCAAGCCTCTCTCATTTTGACTTTCTCTCAGCTTTCGTCGCCTTATGGTGCCTGTGAAGGTTTTCACCGGTAAGACTCTCTCATTTGTATCACTTTTAGCTGGGGATCGGGGTGTCACTGCTAAGACTCTCTCGCGTTTCCTTTCTGCTGAGAATCAGAGTCTTTTCTGCTGAGAATCAGAGTGTTATATTATGATAGGACTCTATCCCTCGCCTGACGCGGCATCTTTTGAAGACTGATCAGAAGGTCTTTCTTTGGACCGTAATGTGGGATTTGGATAAGGCTAGAAAGAAAGGGTATCAAAGGCTCAAAACAAAATCAATTTTGGGTTCAAAATTTACAACCTTCGGACCTAAACTTATTTACGATCAACACAATTTTTCTTTGCCCCAGTTTTTACTTGGGGACTTTTTATTACTTTATTTACACTATGACCGAGCTGTGAAGCGCCTACGTATCCTCTTTGAGGAATCAGGTCAAACGTAGTTCCCAATTCCTCGTTCTTTTTTTTTTTCAAGTTTCTCTTTTTCATTCATTTTTCTTTTCCTTTTCTTTTTCTTTATCTCTTTTTGTTGTTTTCTTTTTCTTTTCTTTTTCTTTATCTCCCTTTTTTTTTTTCAAACTTGTGTTTCTAGTCTTTGCAACTAATTCCGAAGGAGGGGTATAAAAGAATTCAAATTAAGGCTCAAAGGGTTGACGATGGATAAAGTGTTTGGATAGCAGAACAAAATGCCTTCGTCATTCCAATCTTCAAAGCATGCCAAGTTCAAACAACATATTCACGACATCTTTTGTTTGTGCCCTGATTGATAACCGTATCGTCCATTCGCCTTTCATCTATCATTTTAAAGTATTGCTGGATGACACTTTCATTTCAGTATCACGAGCGAACCCCATCTTAGCATGGCCAATTTTCCTTTAAGGGTTTCTTCATGTTTTACCTGCCCCAGTCTCACATGATTCGGGCTCCAAATAATCTCAAATCATTTTTTTTTTTAGAATGACCTGATTATCTTGAATTGCTTCATGATTTACCCTTAATATTAGGCCAAAATTATGTGCGATGCCATGTCATTAGAGTTGGCGTTCGAACAAATGACAAATTTAAAGATAGAAAACTAAACAAAAAGACGAACTGGGTAATAAAAGACCAAAAGTTTCACTAAACGGAGAAGTGGTTGATATACAATCAAGCAAACCAAAATACAAAACTGAAACGAAACTTGCAACGACTAAGCAAACTGCAATGACCAAAAATGGAAAGATAAGAGGGTTTCACTTCAAAACAAGATCCGGGTCACAACCCCGAAAACAACTCGGACAAAAGAAATGACAACAAAACAAACCACCAAAACTCCTCCCGATTACCAAGCATGACTTCTTATATGTAGGGTCTAAGGGTGAGCTGGCAATGGATTCTGATTAATGTTGGGTTCCTCTGGTGTCTGAACCTCGATCTTATTGGTGTCAATAAGATTTTGTACTGCATGTTTCAGTTTCCAACATTTCTCGGTATCATGTCCGAGAGCCCCCGAACAATACTCACAGCTTACTGAGCGATCCACATTTGGGGGTAGGGGATTTGGCAATCTTGTCTCAACAGGACTCAACAAACCTATCTGCTTCAATTTGTGGAACAGAGCAGTATAAGTTTCTCCCAACTCGGTGAAGGTTCTTTGTGTCTTTTCCTTTCTGAAGGCATGATTCCCTCGGAAACCTGGTCCTGGAGGGTTATTGTAAGCCCTTGGTGGTGGATATGTGTTTCGGGGAGGGTGATTAGGGTGATTTGGGTAGTAGGGTCCGGCTTGGTAGTGAGGTGAAGGACCTCTCGATCTGGACCAAGTACCCTCCTCTACTGTTGCAACTTCTTCTTTTCTCTTCTTCCCGAATGCAACCCCTGTGCCATTCCGAATAGCTTGAGTTGTTGCTTTCAACGCGGAATAGCTCAATATCTTATTGGACTTAAGTCCCTCTTCTATCATTCCGCCCATTTTGACCACCTCATTGAAAGATTTACCAACCGATGTCACCAGGTGACTAAAGTAGGTTGGCTCCAGTGTCTGCAAGAAGTAGTCTACCATTTCATTCTCTCTCATCGGGGGAATCCACCCTTGCTGCCTGTTCCCTCCAGCGGAACCCAAATTCTCTGAAGCTTTCAGCGGGTTTCTTCTCTAGCTTGAGCAATGATAAGCGATCGGGGATTATTTCAAGATTATATTGAAACTGGCCGATGAATGCTTGGGCCAGGGTCATCCCATGTAAACCATCTGCTGGGATCCTGCCTGGTGTACCATTCTAATGCGGACTCTCCCAAACTCTGACCGAAGTAAGCTATCGAATTTCATCTCGCCCTCCGGCTCCTCGCATTTTGCTGCAGAAACCTCGGAGATGGGCTACCGGGTCACCATGCCCCTCGTATAGATCAAACTTGGGCATTTTGAACCCAGCGGGCAACTGGACATCTGGAAATGGGCATAGATCTTTGTAAGCAACGCTGACTTGGTTGCCTAAACCATGCATATTCCTGAAGGATTGCTCCAGGCTTTTGACTTTCCGAATAACTTCCTCATGCTCCAAACTTTTGAAGTGCTTTTCCGGTCCTGCCGGGTTATCCCAGTGAGGGGTGTGTGAATGCGGTTCAGGAGCCTTAAAGGTAGGCTCAGGATCATAACAATGATGGTCATGTATTTGAAAAAGCGGTTCACCAGACGACTTCTGTAAAGTAGCAGGCGGAGGTGCCACAAAAACAGGGGTGACCGGAGGAGGAGTATTTTGTCTAGCTGGTGGAACCTGGGATGTATAAGGGTTTTCCCCTTGATAATATGGATAGATTGGTGCACTTGTCGAGGGATCAATAGGCGGACGCTCTGGAACTGGTGTAAGAGTAGGAAGGTTTGGTGGTGACTGTCCCCTAGCCCAGGCTAGGTGCATCTCTGTTATTTGTTGTCTCAACCGATCCACCTCATCTTTCATTATCTGTATCTCTGTTTTCTCTCCATCGAGACTCTTGCCGGAACTAGACATGCTTGCTAGAATTGGCCCTTTCGATCTAGTATGGTAATGGTGATTGGCCAGAATATTCTGTCAAGCCAACCGCTAAACTTTCTGAAAATGCAACAAACTGGTAAGTTCACAGAGTTTAACAGATATGTTATCGCACATTGGATGTAATGCACCTAGGCAGTTAACCATATATGTATTCGCTACATGCATCATTCCAGCTTTTCCTTTTCCATTATCCTTGAAAACCTCTCTTCCAATTTTTTTTTTTTTTTTTTTTTTTTTTTTTTTTTTTTTTTTTTTATACAGTTGTGGTCGAATCTTATGGAGATTGCCTACGTATCATGACCCCGCATGAATCAGACCGAGCGTAGTTCTTGTAAATTAATGCAAGAAATAAAGAGATGTTTATTTGATTATTATTTTTTGAATAAAAATTGTACAAGCCGACTCCAACTACAAACTTGTGTAGGAGATTTCTACAAGAATAAGAATATTTTTGGTGTCACTTATGACTATTTCTACAAAATTGGCCACATAATGGCTTATTTGACAACATGGCTATTTTTTGCAAAATTTATTTAAGAAAGATAAAACTTTGAAATTTTTTTTTTTTTTTTTATTTTTTTTTTATTTTGCAAACGGGGTGTGAACCCGAACTTGATTTTGCGGCTATGGCCTTGCAACATTTCCACAAGGAATATTTCAAGGCTGTGCCCGCAAAAAATGATTCAAAGTGGCTGTTTTTGCAAAAATAGCCTTTCGGCGTCCTTTCAGAACATTCGGCTATTTGCAAAAACGGCATCACTTTGATTTTATTGAAAAAATTAAACACACAATTTTTTTTGATTTTTTGAAAGGTGTGGTTGGACCCGATGAGGGTTGCCTACGTATCCCACCTAATGGGGAGAATCAAACCAGCGTAGTTCGGTTAAACAAACTACATCTTTAAAGGAAACAAACTATTTATTATTTTTTCGCACATTTTTTTTTTAGCTTAAAACAAAATTTTTTTTTTCTAAATAAAAAAAAACTATTTTGAAATCACATATTTACAACAAACGTTTTTTTTTCTTTTTAAGTAAAAAAACAAACTATTTTGAAACTATTTTTTTTTTATTTTGATCACACATTTTTTATTTTACAACAAACGTTTTTTTTTTCTTTTTAAGTAAAAAAACAAACTATTTTGAAACTATTTTTTTTTTTTATTTTAATCACACTTTTTTTTTTTTTATTTTTTTATTTTACAACAAACGTTGTTTTTTTTTCTTTTTAAGTAAAAAAAAAATTATTTTGAAACTTATTATTTTTTTTTCCATTTTCCTCAATATAAAAAAAAAACCGGTTAGCCTGCAAGTCTGAAGCAAATAAATGCGTAAAACAAACAGGATGCAGCAGGATGGTCTTTTCATTTCAGGTCACCTGTCCTAGACGGACCCAACCCCCGTGTTGAGTCCCCTAAGTCAAATGCAACATGATGCAAATAAACGTTCCTACTAGGGATCCGGCATGAAGCTTTGTTATTCTAGGTTTAAAAACCCGGGTTTATTGTTCTAGACCTGGCTTACCCGAACGGACAACTCGAGCCGAGGAGGAGGCAGCAACCCGGGAATACAGAAGCTTCACCGGTTTTGCAACTTATCCAAACCTCGTTCTAAGGTGAGAATTAGACACTATACAGAAAAGAAGTCACACGAAGTGCACCCTTCTTCATGATTTAGAAGACTCAGAGAGGAGATTGGTTTCGGCACAATTTATATGTACAGTTCAAAAAATATCAAAGCGATAAAAATATCATTTTGCACATTAATACAAACATATAATAAAATCGGATAATAAATAAGCCAAATACAACAATTATTCCAAGCTCGAATTCTTAAACCCTGAACCAGTGGTTCTGGGTTTGTATCCCCAGCAGAGTCGCCAGAGCTGTCACACCTCTTTTTTCCGCACCCGCAAGGATGCAAAGAGTTTTTCCAATTAAAGGACAATCGAGACGGGATTTATTTAATTATTTCAGAGTCGCCACTTGGGAGATTTATGGTGTCCCAAGTCACCGGTTAAATCCCGAATCGAGGAAGAGAATGACTCTGTTTAACAGTCCGCGAACCAGAAATCCGGATAAGGAATTCTGTTAACCCGGGAGAAGGTGTTAGGCATTCCCGAATTCCGTGGTTCTAGCACGGTCGCTTAATTGTCATATTCGGCTTATTTATCTGATTTTTACAGTTATATACTTAATGCGAATTAATATCCCGTTACCGCTTTTATTATTATTATTGTTTACGAAAGAGAACGTTGCCTAAAAATATGTTTCGAATCACGTCACATGAAATGCACCCGGATCCTCGACACATTCTTATTCAACATTTTGGGATTTGGATTTGGGCCGCATGAAATGCACGCCCGTATTTAAGAAGGTAAAATTATTAAAATACGCGCCTAGAGCGATTACTTATTTACATTTTGAGAAGGCCAGGAAATTCGCTAAGAAACGGCACATCTCGAAATCTGAATATTTGACATATACATTTATGAGGGCCCCGCGATTTGTATAATTTTGTTAGGCGAGGCACACCTCTAGTTCTAATTTAGAAGCAAACTACATTCCGCTATATTTATTTAAGAGTTGATTCAAGATTATTTAAAACATGTTGCAAGCCACACTACATGAAATGCACTTGTGGTTCACGACACTCTTTATTTAACCTTGTTCAAATATGGGGTCGGGTCACATGAAATGCACCCCCGATTCCTTTAATCTAATTACGTCGTTTAAAGAATAACGAACCAATTTCCATAATGTGACAACATCGTGCTCAACTATAACCAATTCGAGTAAACATACGAGTAGCTAACTAAGTGAGCAAATTCAAGATTATGGTGAACAATTACATAAACAACGGAAGCATAACTAGTTGGCGAGCATATGAAGGATTAGTCATTTTCATTAGCTAACTTCGACATTGCATGTTCGACAAAATAATATATTTACAAAAATAGTCTGAACCATATGAAACTAAATCAAATACGAAACACTCCAAAATATTAACGAGAAGAACAATATCGGAAAAGAACATGCATCTTTATTTCTGCATATTTTTTCAACGTACACAACGAGAAAACGAACCTTTTATGACGATCTCGAACCTCGACCTCTCCGGACAGAACTCGAACCAACGACGACCTCGGAGAAACAGCAGGTGGTTTGCTACTGGAACGAAGACGAAGATGAAGCGGAAGCGGGTGTCGCGGACTGTTGGTCGACGAACTGGATGGTTGACGACGAAGTCGATTACTGGACGACAGGCTGAGCTGTTTTGGTGATTAACAATGGTCTCGTTTTTTCTTTTGCTCCCGTCCCTTGCTGCCCGATCTCCCTTCCTTTGAAGAAGAGAATGTCTCTTCTTTTATGTTTTTGTTTTCCCTCCCCACTGTTTCGTTTTCTTTTCTTTTTAATCACCCTTGCTGCCCGATTTTTCTTGTTAAAATGAAGAAGAGAAATCTCTTCTCTTATCTCCTGTTTCCGTTAGAAAAATGGAGAAAGTTTTGTAGTATCTTTTTTCTTGTTTTTTGTTTTTTTTTGCACTCTTTTTTTCTTTTTCCTTTTTGCCGTCTTCTGCCTCTCTCTCTTTTTCTCGTTTTTGTTTCTTTCCTTTCCTTTTCTTCTTTCGTCCAGAGACCACCTCCTTTGCTCCCGTTTTTTTTTGCTCCCCCTTCTTCAAGAACAAGATCACCTTATATCCTTTTCCTTTTCTCTCTTCTTGTAGTAGTGTGCATGTGCATTTTTGTCCCTTAGGATATGTGTGTGCATGTGCATTTTGTCTCTTAGGCTATGTGTGTGCATGTGCATTTTCCTCCATGTCATGTGTGCATGTGTTTTGTAGTGTGTGTGCATGTGTTTTGTAGT
The DNA here is from genome assembly GCA_032618575.1 of Nicotiana noctiflora. NCBI lineage: Eukaryota > Viridiplantae > Streptophyta > Magnoliopsida > Solanales > Solanaceae > Nicotiana > Nicotiana noctiflora. The sequence goes on along the minus strand of JASVEL010005995.1, from coordinate 10,734 downwards.
GTGTGTGCATGTGCATTCCCCCCCTTCACGTGAGCCCCCCCCCTTAGTGTAGTGTCGGGTTATTACGGGCTATGTCCGAAAATTATAAAACCGGGTAGTTTGAACCCAAATATTATTCTTCGCCCGGAACCGAGAATGGTGTTATTTAATTAATCCTAGGTAATCAAAAATAACTATAATACTCATAATTAAAATAAAACTATTTTTTTCAAGTTTAAAATGACTACAAAATATTAATAAAAAATTATTTTTGTAATTTTCGTTTTTAATAAAAAGATAAAAATATAAAGTACTATTTTTGCATTTTTCAAGTTTAAAATGACTACGAAACATTAATAAAACTATATTTTTGTTATTTTTCCATTTTGAGGTAAAAATAAAGTAAAAGAGTCAAATTTAACTAAAATAGCTATATTAAAACTAAACTAAATATTTTACGCTAGAAATATAGAAAATCTCGGGGAGGGTCAAAAACCACGTGTTTACAGAAGCCACAGTGGATTATTCATCCACTCAACAACAGCTATGTGGAAATTAATATCCACATAATCCTATTTTTTAATTGCCCAACCCATCCAACTAACCCAACCCTGTAACCCGACCCATTTCATATAACCCAAATACAAAATAACCCTACCCTTTTCACCCTGTAAATCAATTACCCTTCCAATTTTTTCACTATCTGCAACCTTTCTTCTCCACCCGTGATAATTAGGGGAGCTTTCTTCTCCACCCATTATCCTCTCTGAAAACAGGGGAAAAGTTGCAGAAGAAAGGTTTATATGTGCACTGCCCCCCTCCCTAGCTTGTGGTCTCCAAACTTGTTTTGGTACTACAGTATCATAGTGAAGCAATTGGCTGTTCAAATCCCATTTATGTAGAGTCCCAATCGATTAACACATGAAGGTTAGCTAGACTATCTTTTATCTGGTAAAGTTGGGTTTCAAAAGACCTAGTGCTTCAATTCTCCAAAAGGATTTGCGTGTGCCCCTACTTAAGGATTATGTTTTATTTTGCTGGTGGTGTTGATGCCAGCATCTAACAAGGACCTGTAAATATTTCAGGAAGGACTTGATAGGATGGAGAAAAGTGGGAGCTCAAGGACAAACAACAGGCTCTAGATGAATTGGAGAAGTATCAAACAGAAGCATGACATAAAAGACTTGCAATGTGGGAGTATAGACATGTCGAGTCAGATGACGAGGATTCTGCTATCCCTGCTAAGAAAGGTGCTGGCAAACGGTGAATGCAACAGTTAAATGGTGGCAATTGCCAATTTGGATGGGGCTTCGGGCTAAACTTCCACCAATTAAACAAACAAGACAATTACGAGTGGAGAAGAAAGGTTGTAGATGGTGAAAAAATTGGAAGGGTAATTGATTTACAGGGTGAAAAGGGTAGGGTTATTTTGTATTTGGGTTATATGAAATGAGTCGGGTTACAGGGTTGGGTTAGTTGGTTGGGTTAGGCAATTAAAAAATAGGATTATGTGGATATTAATTTCCACATGTCAGCTGTTGAGTGGATGAATAATCCACTGTGGCTTCCGTCTGAAATCAGGGGCGTATATAGCCCAATAATGTAACGATTCATCCATCGATGGGCCAAACTTTTAACAAAGGTTATAATTGTCCCTTTTCGCAAAGTATAGGGTTATATTTGGACCTTTCCCTAAAATGAAAAGATATATATATATATATATATATATATATATATATATATATATATATATAAAAGATTATAGATGGCTTTGAAATAAGTTTAAATGTTATTAAATAAACAACAGACTCACCTTTTCATCTTATGTGACAGTATCCGAATGGACATGCAATCAAAATTGTGATTGAAAACATTCCATCAATGTTAAAACTTGACAGTGTAGTGAATCTAATATTTTTTGAAGTTGTGTTAGTTGCATAGAAATAGTATAATATAATGGAATAAACAATTTCTGAGTGTGCGAAAAGAAAGAAAATGTCATTTGCGAGAGTACTAATTACTTCCTTCGGTCCATAATAAATGATCAATTTACTTTTTTATTTTTGTCCAAAATAAATATCAATTTATATAATCAAAAAAGAATTCAATTTGTTGTTATAAAATTACCTTTATATATGTATCTCTATAAAGTTTTCGTATTCCTCACATTAAATATTTAATTAAGAATAGTTTAGTCATACTAGGTATTTTGTATAAGATTTAATATTTTCTTAATGGACGTGTCAAAAAAATAGATCATTTATTATGGAACGGAGGGAGTATTTATTTAGCTTAATCATGTGACCTCAGACATATTATTTCAGTTATTTTAACATGAGCAAGTCCTCTAAATTGTACAAAATACACACTTGATAATGAAAATGTTTTTTTTTTCTTTTCTTTTCTTAAAAACGGTAAAAAAATTCTACTAACAAACGGGTCAAAAAGTAAAGGGCTTTAAGATACCGGTTTGTGAGGGAGAAATTAAAAAATAGCCAGATTTCAAGTGGTCGTCCAAAAATAGCCCAATTTCAAAAGTAATTAAAATTTAGCTATTTTTCATGTGATAAATCTGAGCGAAAATATTATTCAAAACCCAAAAAATACGTCAGTATATTATGCTGGAATTCCAGCATAAGTATACTCGAACTCCAGCATAAGTACACTAGAAATCCAGCATAATATACTGGAATTCCAGCAAAGTATACCGATCCAGTATAATGTGCTGGAAGTTCATACACAAGTGCTTGAATCTCCAATATATTATGCATCGAACTCCAGTATATTATGCCGGACCGGTCTCTATTGCAGCAAAATAGTATAGCTATTTTTTATTGACTTGATAAACGCTCGCTATTTTTGAATGACCAGTCTGAAAACTGGCCAAACCGTGCTAATTTTGCTTTTGTGAGTATGATACTGATTTGACTTACGAACTCCTTTTATCCTTTTAATTGGTCATAACGAGTCAGGGTCAGGTGAATTCAATAATAGACACTTCTTGGCATTCTAACATTCCTTCTCCTTTCAGGTAGAGGTAATGCAGTTATTTCGATACGAAGTACCTGCATGTATTATATTATCAAAAAAGTGCACAAAAAAATATACATATATATACCTCGTAAAAAAGGAATACGACTTAGTATAAGCGTATGATAAAACTACTCTTAGATGAAACATACCTATGCTACATCAAAAGCGAAAACTATACTTGAGCTTAAAAGTAAGCAGGCAAATTATTGGAAAAGTTATATAGCTATGTTTTCTATCTTGCTTGAGACAATTGTATAGCTTCTTGATCATGTGTTGAGTCTTCAGCCCACATAAACTGTCGCGACATGAGGGAGAATTGTTGATTTCTGACTTCCTCAAGCTGTTCCCACTCTGCCCATCTTTCAGCTAAACCAACGCCCTGAAGCATAGTGATCACTTCTGCCATTTTAGGCCGTTCCTCGGGTGAACTTTGGGTGCAAAGCAATGCAACTTGAAGGATTCTCTCAACTTCTTTGTGATCATAGGTTTTCATGTTTCCGTCCACAATGTCACCAAGCCGTTTTTCTCTTAGTAATTTCTTGATCTGTAATTTTTCCCAACATGTATAGAACTCAAAAATAGAAGCAAAAAGGAAACGTCAATCCAAATAAAACAGCATCATTAGCCAAAAAGACAAATGGTTACATAGTCGACAGGATGTTGGGCATTCTCTAGAGTGAAAGCTACTTGTATATTTTGCCGGATGTGATCATTTTTTATCTTATCTTTTTTTTTTTTAAATGTCTAGCCGAGGGTCTATACAAAACAACCTCTCTGCCCTTCATCCTGCGTACATTTGTACCCTCCCCATACCCCACTTGTGGGAAACTACTGGGTTTGTTGTTGTTGTTGTTTTATTATTTTTAATGACCATACATCCATTTTGACATCCACAATCTGCAACACATATCTTGTGGATATGTTGAACGTTAGAGGTCACATTGACTTCTGTATAACAATGCGTGTTACAGTTGTTTTATAGAACTTGCCTTTCACTTTAGTAGGCATCCTCTTATCGCATAATATTCCTGTAACACTCAATTTCAACCAGACTATTTAATTGCGTATGTATTACATTTTCATCTTTAATATTATTCTGCAGGAAAATAGAGCCTATATCTAATGAAAGATCATTGGTAGTTGGAATTATATTGCATAACCTTCTCTCTACGACATTACGAGTAAAATCTGTCCTCCTCTATCTCTTATACTATATTCCTGTTTTTCCTATGGGTTGCTTTTACTGATTCAGCCCCCCCCAAAAAACATGAATACAGTACACCACCCTAACCTCGTCAGCACCTAAAAGAAGAGACCCGCGGATATACCAAATTCGCATATGCAACTTATAGCAAAAGAATTGAAGTCGAAATAGTGGAAGTAGGACTTACATGATCCAGTAGTAAGACATCTTCCTCTTCTTCAAGCCGTGAAAAATCAATTGCACGTTGCCCCGTTACAAGTTCTAAAAGGGTAATACCATATCCAAACACATCTGTTTTCTCAGATGATTTTCCCGTAGATAAGTATTCTGGGGCAATGTGGCCCATTGTTCCACGAACTTGAGTTGTAATATGAGTCAGCTTTGTATCAACTAATTTTGCTAGTCCAAAATCTCCAAGAACAGGTTCAAAGTTATCATCTAGGAGGATGTTTGCTGCCTTTAGATCTCGATGAATAATCTTAGGATCACAATGCTCGTGTAGGTACTCTAGACCGTGGGCTGCTCCAAAAGCTATGCGTCTCCTCGTTGGCCAATCCAGGGCTTTCTCTCCCGGTTTTAAATCTGAAAAAAGTAAAAGAGAAAAAAAAAACACATGTATAGAATCAGAGGCAATATCCTAGTGTTCAGGAAAATCATGCAAGCAACTATACTTTGTACTATTGTCACAATTGCCTACAAAGAACCATTTGAAAAACAACTAAACACTTTTCGGTTCTTGATAGTGCCAGTAACTTGGTGACATTGAGTTAAAATAATAATGTGATTCCTCCGTAATGGAGTCTATTTGATTAGGAACCTGAAGGGGCAAAAATCGATAATCATGACATATCATTCAAAATCCAAAAATTGATATTTATGACAAGAGAGATTTAAATTAGCCAAATTTTATGTCTTCCTTTCAAATTTCTTTTTGACCAGTTATCCCATAGCCTCAAAACTAGAATCTGTTGGATGTAGCATTTCAGGATACTACGCAACATGGATATATTCTTGTATTATATGAGACTTGATTGCTATGTCAATTTTGTCTGCTTATGAAGCAATCGAGCAATGGCCAAAACAAAGGTTCAAAGATTGACAGGAAAAGCAAGCTAAATTCATTCGGAAAGTATGGGAAGGGACACAATGCGTTCATATTTTAATCAGAGATCCACTTTTTTACCACTTGCTAATCAACTTTCGTATTCTAATATGACTAGACTTTCTAACTAAGAAATACTGAACAATATCAAGAACAACAAGAAAAGTTCTGAGTAATAAGGGCATACCTCTTAGCCGATATGCCAGACTAAGATTCTGCATAAATGGATAAACAAGAATCCGCTCAGAAGAGGTTGTACAGAACCCAATCAAACGTAGAAGGTTACGATGAACTGCAACACTTATCAACTGCACTTCCCTCAAAAATGCAGCTTCCCCACCAGGATTGTGGTAATCTGTTAGTCTTTTCACAGCCACTTTTGTGCTGTCTATAAGATAGCCCTTGTACACTTTACCAAATCCTCCATGTCCGATAATGTTGCTTTCACTGAAATTGTCGGTTGCAATCTGTATCTCGCGCCATGAGAACCTTCTGAGTTGGCCTAAGGAAATGTTGCGTTCCATTTCACCTAAAATGCCGAAAATGTAGATGGCATTCGCAGTTACTTTCTAAAAGGTGCTGTGACAAAATCAAGGAGATCTAAGATATGGACTGCAATCAATTAAGGAAATTTGTTCAATTACAGCACATCCATTTGCCTTTTTGCTTTATGTGTCATGTTATACTTTTTCCAGACAGGTTGCAATAAATGTGAGAGGTTTAGTTTATAGGTAACAATGCAAGGAATATGAATTAATGTAATATTACAAATAGTGTTATACTATCATTGGCTCTGACATATTTCCTCTACTTATGCGCATTTGCAGCTACGGATGATTTGCCTTACGTGTATTATAGTTATCACTTGTTATCTTTTCCAAATAAAGTTAGCTTGAACACTGCTCAAATAATGAAACTTTGTGATGTCTTTTACTGTTAGCTAATACTTAAAAAAGGTAAATAATTCACCAGAAAAATCCAGATTATTGGGAACTGAACCAAAAAAAAAGGGTATTAATAGCTTTCAGGGCATGTACAAAAATACGCATGACAGTAAACCTAGCCTGTATATCTTTATCAATTTCCAGTTGAGACATTACTGAAATCTGAAACTACACACAAAAGGAAAAGCTACAGTTTCTGTTGAAAGAAATAGAAGTAAAGCATACCTTCCACATCGAAAAATTGATCATGTTTATGCCTATGATTGCATCGGTATGTGACGATAGCCCCAACTAAGAGAAGAAGGAAAGCACCGCAGCTTGCACCAGTAATAACAACCTGGAGTTTTGGTCTTCTGGTTGAAACTGCTGAAACAATTATAACTTAACAACTGTTTCTAGAATATCATTTGTTGGCTAGAACTTGAAGATGCACTTGTGAAAAGACTAATAACCTGGGATGGAAGAACTAGAAATACACGGTTGCTGAATGCCATTGCCACAAGCAAGATGAGTTCCTGAAAAACTGATATGATGATGAATGATGTTAAGCAACTAAAGTCAATATTTAACAGCTCCAACTTGAATGATGCAGTGTAGGATGTACTGTTACATTTCTCTCCTTTTCGATTTTATATAATCTAAATTTCCAACCATAGTAGGACCTGTAACACATCCAGCATATATCTAGGTTGCACTATTATATTTGAAGAGTAGCTTAATGATCAAGAGAGGAAGTAAGTTACTACATTCGAACACTAGAGGTTTATTACTGCATCTAGCACCGCTTCACATGAATGAGCATAAACTATTAACCAAATGTAACCCAATGAAATGCACAAGTTCACTTAACATGACTTTACTAAAGATTTTCAAATATTACACATATTCTTTTATATTAGTACTATCAAGAACTCATGATAAATTGTCGAAGGCGTTTACAGCACGAGGTACCTAAACATTTAGGAACTACTTAAGTAACCAGAGGTATTCTTTTCTTTTTATTTCTTCTTTTGATTGGGGAAGGAGATCGAAGAGGAAGCATGGGTTAGTAACTGGATTACTTAAATGATACTATTTTTTTTCTTTTTTCCTTTTTCTATTGTAGCTAACATGAGACAAGTGGGGTTGGTCCGATGGTAAGCAACCTCCACTTCCAACCGAGAGGTTGTGAGTTCGAGTCTCCCCAAGAGCAAGGTGGGAAGTTCTTGGAGGGAAGGATGTCGAGGGTCTATTTGGAAACAGCCTCCCTACTCCAGGGTAGGGGTAAGGTCTGCATACATACTACCCTCCCCAGACCCCACTAAATAGGATTACACTGGGTTGTTGTTACTTCAGCTAACATGACAAATTGTACAGCCAACTATAAAATGCATTAACATGACTTTGTCCGCTCCAGCAACGTTGTGCATTGCAACAATAGGTTTGATAATAGTCTTGTGTGTTTCAAGTACGTTAACCAGCACATCGCTCCTTTTGAACATTCCGTCATGGTTGTTAGAATGAAAAGCAAGAGTTCTGACCAATGTGAGGATTAAAGCAATATATAGAAGATCCCGTAAGATATTATTCTAATAAAGGAACAATTTTGGGTATTCTTTATCATAATTATTATTTTGTTTTTTATGGTAAAAAACATAATACAGTTACCATAGTTATTCATGATAAAAGGAAGTTTACTTCCAATGGAGCTAAAGGTTCCAAGTTCCACTAAACCAACAAGGTATCCAGATAAGATTGTGTAAAGACAATATATATCTGTGTGCAAGGGAGGATTAGAGCTCAACATCGCAAGCAGAAGAACTATTTCAAAGCTTAACAAGTAGAAAGAAACTGAATAAAATGATGACATTACTTGTATGTTGGAATTGAAAACAACTGCGGTGGGATACCTCCGGTCAGATCATTGGAGGACAGGTCCCTGTGAGAGATAAAACAGGTAAGCAGCACAGCAGGAGAAAGTTCCATAAATAAATGAAAATATCAAACATCAAAAGAAGAGCAAAAGATTAACATAGTTCTTACAGTTCCTTCAAGCCTGTGATATTTACAAGTGAGTTTGGCACAGTTCCAGTTACATGATTTCCTCTCATGACCCTGATGCAGGTCAAAAGGATATCACAGCAAGACTCTGTTGAAAGAATGCTCTATACTGAAGATGTGTGAATTCCAAACCGTTTAAGGATAACAGTGTTGAGGTCTTACTTAGAGAAGCGGAGTGGTAATTTAGGCAAAAAGGAGAGAAACAAAGAAAAACAATCACTTACAAATGCTTAAGATTGTGGAGCTGACCCCAAGCTGCTGGAATAGAGCCATAAAACCTATTGTTTGCCAGATTCAAGTTTTGTAAATTTGACACGCTGCTAAGGTAATCAGGTAAGACACCAGACAGATCATTATCCTGTAAATCCCTGCATAGACCAAAAGCATATTAGACGCTTCATGACTTTCCTTGACCTGCCAAGACACTGAAGATTAGTGTCAAAATTGACTAAATAATTTTCCAAGCAGCAAATTAAAGATAGTTAACACTTCATATTTTGGCTTAGTGATCATCATGCTTCATTGCCTGTTCAAAACCTGTCATGGACTTGAATTAGCTACTTCCCTAACTGTGGCTCCCAAATTTATACAAGGGGATTCAAGAAAATTCTAGGATGTCACTGTTAGGATTTAATCCTATTATCTATGGCAACTTTTGAACCCCCTTTACCTGATACTTGAAGTTTTCTTCATGTCAAGGAAATTAAACTGCATACATATAACCAAAACAAATCATTTTTACACTATTTGGATAGTGTAATTTCCCGATAAAGGAACCCCCTTGACTCCACTTAGATCCACCCACTGTCCCCTAATGTGGCAAATATGTCCAAAATTTGATACCACGTTCTCCTGATGAACTAAAGGAGGGAAAAATAAAACAAAGCAAGGTCTGAACTACTGCTAAACGTGCTTGATACGCAACCAAAATTCAAATTGAAAATAAAGAGAAAACACCTAATGGATAGCAAGAAAAGAACTATCCTTGAACAGTGAATTCCACGAGCTGTAAGAAGCCAACGAGTTGAGAGAATAGAGGAAGAGAATATTATTGATCTCTAGAAAACCAGAATCCTCTTACAGAGAAGGAATCGTAAGCTATATAGGAGCCTTTGTGATGCAGAGTTAGTTATAACTAACTTCTGGAAATCACATGACCTGCACGTGTTCTCTAATGACTTTCACTAACCAATTTTAACTACTAACCAGCTACTAACTTGATTACTAACTACAATTATCCAACTAACTATGGTTATTACATTCAAATACTTATCAATACCCCTCCCCCCCTTCTTCAGATAATCCTTGTACTCAAGGATTAAAAAGTGGGAACTTGAGCTTGAAATCCTGCAGATCTTCCCATGTGCTATCCTCTGGGGTAGCATTCAGCCATTTGACAAGAACTTGTGCTATTGCCTTGCCCAGCCTCCTATCCAATATTGCTTCTGGTTGTAGTAGTACATGGCCTGAGTCAGAGTGTACCACAGGTAATGTCACAGCAGCAGTGTGAGTTCCTAATTTCTTTTTGAGCAGGGAAACATGGAAGGTAGGATGAATTTTGGAATGTGGAGGTAAAGCTAAGTATAGGCCACCTGACCTATCCTGGCAAAGATTTGGAAAGGTCCAAAGAATTTGGCAGCTAGTTTTTGGTAGGAATGGCTCTTTAGGGAGAGTTTCCTGTAAGGTTGTAGCTTAATGAAGACCCAATCTCCTACTATATAGCTCCTATCAGTTTTGCCCTTATCTGCTTGCATGTGTTGAGTCTTCTCCAAGTGAGCCTTCAAGGCCCTAAGTGTTGCCTCCCTAGCTTATAAGCTCCTATCTATCACATCCTGCTGAGAGTCAAAGGGTTGATAGGGAAGTAGAGGAGGTGGCTTCTGACCATAAACAACTTCATATGGTGTCATGTTGGTGGAGGATTGAAAGGTAGTGTTATACCACCATTCTACAAGAGGTAACCAATGGGGCCATTCCTTAGGTTTGTCAAATGTCATGCACCTTAAGTAACATTCCAAGCATCGATTAACAACTTCAGTTTGACCATCCGTTTGAGGATGGTATGCAGAAGATGTCAAGAGTGAGACTTTCTGCAGCTTGAACAGTTCTTGCTAAAATCTGCTTGTAAACACCTTGTCTCTATCGGATACAATAGTTCTGGGCATTCCATGATGTTTGAACGCTCCTTCCATGAAGATTTGAGCCACCTCTAAAGCTGTATAAGGGTGATTGAGGGCCATGAAGTGAGCAGCCTTACTAAGCCTGTCGACTACCACAAAAATAACCTCTTTACCAGCAGCCTTAGGCAACCCTTCTATGAAATCCATAGACATCTTGCCAAACACCTGCAGGAATAGGTAGAGGCTGCAATAATCCTGAATAAGCCACATTCTCTCCATTGCACCTTTGACAAACATCACATTCCCTTACATATT
>JASVEL010005994.1:0-27839 GCA_032618575.1 Nicotiana noctiflora | reverse complement strand
TTTTGAACCCGGCGGGCAACTGGACATCTGGAAATGGGCACAGATCTTTGTAAGCAACGCTGACTTGGTTGCCTAAACCATGCATATTCCTGAAGGATTGCTCCAGGCTTTTGACTTTCCGAATAACTTCCTCATGCTCCAAACTTTTGAAGTGCTTTTCCGGTCCTGCCGGGTTATCCCAGTGAGGGGTGTGTGAATGCGGTTCAGGAGCCTTAAAGGTAGGCTCAGGATCATAACAATGATGGTCATGTATTTGAAAAAGCGGTTCACCAGACGACTTCTGTAAAGTAGCAGGCGGAGGTGCCACAAAAACAGGGGTGACCGGAGGAGGAGTATTTTGTCTAGCTGGTGGAACCTGGGATGTATAAGGGTTTTCCCCTTGATAATATGGATAGATTGGTGCACTTGTCGAGGGATCAATAAGCGGACGCTCTGGAGCTGGTGTAAGAGTAGGAAGGTTTGGTGGTGACTGTCCCCTAGCCCGGGCTAGGTGCATCTCTGTTATTTGATGTCTTAACCGGTCCACCTCATCTTTCATTATCTGTATCTCTGTTTTCTCTCCATCGAGACTCTTGCCGGAACTAGACATGCTTGCTAGAATTGGCCCTTTCGATCTAGTATGGTAATGGTGATTGGCCAGAATATTCTGTCAAGCCAACCGCTAAACTTTCTGAAAATGCAACAAACTGGTAAGTTCACAGAGTTTAACAGATATGTTATCGCACATTGGATGTAATGCACCTAGGCAGTTAACCATATATGTATTCGCTACATGCATCATTCCAGCTTTTCCTTTTCCATTATCCTTGAAAACCTCTCTTCCAATTTTTTTTTTTTTTTTTTTTTTTTTTTTTTTTTTTTTTTTACATATACAGTTGTGGTCGAATCTTATGGAGATTGCCTACGTATCATGACCCCGCATGAATCAGACCGAGCGTAGTTCTTGTAAATTAATGCAAGAAATAAAGAGATGTTTATTTGATTATTATTTTTTGAATAAAAATTGTACAAGCCGACTCCAACTACAAACTTGTGTAGGAGATTTCTACAAGAATAAGAATATTTTTGGTGTCACTTATGACTATTTCTACAAAATTGGCCACATAATGGCTTATTTGACAACATGGCTATTTTTTGCAAAATTTATTTAAGAAAGATAAAACTTTGAAATTTTTTTTTTTTTTTTTATTTTTTTTTTATTTTGCAAACGGGGTGTGAACCCGAACTTGATTTTGCGGCTATGGCCTTGCAACATTTCCACAAGGAATATTTCAAGGCTGTGCCCGCAAATTATGAAAAATGATTCAAAGTGGCTGTTTTTGCAAAAATAGCCTTTCGGCGTCCTTTCGGAACATTCGGCTATTTGCAAAAACGGCATCACTTTGATTTTATTGAAAAAATTAAACACACAATTTTTTTGATTTTTTGAAAGGTGTGGTTGGACCCGATGAGGGTTGCCTACGTATCCCACCTAATGGGGAGAATCAAACCAGCGTAGTTCGGTTAAACAAACTACATCTTTAAAGGAAACAAACTATTTATTATTTTTTCGCACATTTTTTTTTTAGCTTAAAACAAAATTTTTTTTTTCTAAATAAAAAAAAACTATTTTGAAATCACATATTTACAACAAACGTTTTTTTTTCTTTTTAAGTAAAAAAACAAACTATTTTGAAACTATTTTTTTTTTATTTTGATCACACATTTTTTATTTTACAACAAACGTTTTTTTTTTCTTTTTAAGTAAAAAAACAAACTATTTTGAAACTATTTTTTTTTTTTATTTTAATCACACATTTTTTTATTTTTTATTTTTTATTTTACAACAAACGTTTTTTTTTCTTTTTAAGTAAGTAAAAAAAACAAACTATTTTGAGACTATTTTTTTTCATTTTCCTCAATATAAAAAAAAACGGTTAGCCTGCAAGTCTGAAGCAAATATATACATAAAACAAACAGGATGCAGCAGGATGGTCTTTTCATTTCAGGTCACCTGTCCTAGACGGACCCAACCCCCGTGTTGAGTCCCCTAAGTCAAATGCAACATGATGCAAATAAACGTTCCTACTAGGGATCCGGCATGAAGCTTTGTTATTCTAGGTTTAAAAACCCGGGTTTATTGTTCTAGACCTGGCTTACCCGAACGGACAACTCGAGCCGAGGAGGAGGCAGCAACCCGGGAATACAGAAGCTTCACCGGTTTTGCAACTTATCCAAACCTCGTTCTAAGGTGAGAATTAGACACTATACAGAAAAGAAGTCACACGAAGTGCACCCTTCTTCATGATTTAGAAGACTCAGAGAGGAGATTGGTTTCGGCACAATTTATATGTACAGTTCAAAAAATATCAAAGCGATAAAAATATCATTTTGCACATTAATACAAACATATAATAAAATCGGATAATAAATAAGCCAAATACAACAATTATTCCAAGCTCGAATTCTTAAACCCTGAACCAGTGGTTCTGGGTTTATCATCCCCAGCAGAGTCGCCAGAGCTGTCACACCTCTTTTTTCCGCACCCGCAAGGATGCAAAGAGTTTTTCCAATTAAAGGACAATCGAGACGGGATTTATTTAATTATTTCAGAGTCGCCACTTGGGAGATTTATGGTGTCCCAAGTCACCGGTTAAATCCCGAATCGAGGAAGAGAATGACTCTGTTTAACAGTCCGCGAACCAGAAATCCGGATAAGGAATTCTGTTAACCCGGGAGAAGGTATTAGGCATTCCCGAATTCCGTGGTTCTAGCACGGTCGCTTAACTGTCATATTCGGCTTATTTATCTGATTTTTACAGTTATATACTTAATGCAGATTAATATCCCGTTACCGCTTTTATTATTATTATTGTTTACGAAAGAGAACGTTGCCTAAAAATATGTTTCGAATCACGTCACATGAAATGCACCCGGATCCTCGACACATTCTTATTCAACATTTTGGGATTTGGATTTGGGCCGCATGAAATGCACGCCCGTATTTAAGAAGGTAAAATTATTAAAATACGCGCCTAGAGCGATTACTTATTTACATTTTGAGAAGGCCAGGAAATTCGCTAAGAAACGGCACATCTCGAAATCTGAATATTTGACATATACATTTATGAGGGCCCCGCGATTTGTATAATTTTGTTAGGCGAGGCACACCTCTAGTTCTAATTTAGAAGCAAACTACATTCCGCTATATTTATTTAAGAGTTGATTCAAGATTATTTAAAACATGTTGCAAGCCACACTACATGAAATGCACTTGTGGTTCACGACACTCTTTATTTAACCTTGTTCAAATATGGGGTCGGGTCACATGAAATGCACCCCCGATTCCTTTAATCTAATTACGTCGTTTAAAGAATAACGAACCAATTTCCATAATGTGACAACATCGTGCTCAACTATAACCAATTCGAGTAAACATACGAGTAGCTAACTAAGTGAGCAAATTCAAGATTATGGTGAACAATTACATAAACAACGGAAGCATAACTAGTTGGCGAGCATATGAAGGATTAGTCATTTTCATTAGCTAACTTCGACATTGCATGTTCGACAAAATAATATATTTACAAAAATAGTCTGAACCATATGAAACTAAATCAAATACGAAACACTCCAAAATATTAACGAGAAGAACAATATCGGAAAAGAACATGCATCTTTATTTCTGCATATTTTTTCAACGTACACAACGAGAAAACGAACCTTTTATGACGATCTCGAACCTCGACCTCTCCGGACAGAACTCGAACCAACGACGACCTCGGAGAAACAGCAGGTGGTTTGCTACTGGAACGAAGACGAAGATGAAGCGGAAGCGGGTGTCGCGGACTGTTGGTCGACGAACTGGATGGTTGACGACGAAGTCGATTACTGGACGACAGGCTGAGCTGTTTTGGTGATTAACAATGGTCTCGTTTTTTCTTTTGCTCCCGTCCCTTGCTGCCCGATCTCCCTTCCTTTGAAGAAGAGAATGTCTCTTCTTTTATGTTTTTGTTTTCCCTCCCCACTGTTTCGTTTTCTTTTCTTTTTAATCACCCTTGCTGCCCGATTTTTCTTGTTAAAATGAAGAAGAGAAATCTCTTCTCTTATCTCCTGTTTCCGTTAGAAAAATGGAGAAAGTTTTGTAGTATCTTTTTTCTTGTTTTTTGTTTTTTTTTGCACTCTTTTTTTCTTTTTCCTTTTTGCCGTCTTCTGCCTCTCTCTCTTTTTCTCGTTTTTGTTTCTTTCCTTTCCTTTTCTTCTTTCGTCCAGAGACCACCTCCTTTGCTCCCGTTTTTTTTTGCTCCCCCTTCTTCAAGAACAAGATCACCTTATATCCTTTTCCTTTTCTCTCTTCTTGTAGTAGTGTGCATGTGCATTTTTGTCCCTTAGGATATGTGTGTGCATGTGCATTTTGTCTCTTAGGCTATGTGTGTGCATGTGCATTTTCCTCCATGTCATGTGTGCATGTGTTTTGTAGTGTGTGTGCATGTGTTTTGTAGTGTGTGTGCATGTGCATTCCCCCCCTCCCTTCACGTGAGCCCCCCCCTTAGTGTAGTGTCGGGTTATTACGGGCTATGTCCGAAAATTATAAAACCGGGTAGTTTGAACCCAAATATTATTCTTCGCCCGGAACCGAGAATGGTGTTATTTAATTAATCCTAGGTAATCAAAAATAACTATAATACTCATAATTAAAATAAAACTATTTTTTTCAAGTTTAAAATGACTACAAAATATTAATAAAAAATTATTTTTGTAATTTTCGTTTTTAATAAAAAGATAAAAATATAAAGTACTATTTTTGCATTTTTCAAGTTTAAAATGACTACGAAACATTAATAAAACTATATTTTTGTTATTTTTCCATTTTGAGGTAAAAATAAAGTAAAAGAGTCAAATTTAACTAAAATAGCTATATTAAAACTAAACTAAATATTTTACGCTAGAAATATAGAAAATCTCGGGGAGGGTCAAAAACCACGTGTTTACAGAAGCCACAGTGGATTATTCATCCACTCAACAACAGCTATGTGGAAATTAATATCCACATAATCCTATTTTTTAATTGCCCAACCCATCCAACTAACCCAACCCTGTAACCCGACCCATTTCATATAACCCAAATACAAAATAACCCTACCCTTTTCACCCTGTAAATCAATTACCCTTCCAATTTTTTCACTATCTGCAACCTTTCTTCTCCACCCGTGATAATTAGGGGAGCTTTCTTCTCCACCCATTATCCTCTCTGAAAACAGGGGAAAAGTTGCAGAAGAAAGGTTTATATGTGCACTGCCCCCCTCCCTAGCTTGTGGTCTCCAAACTTGTTTTGGTACTACAGTATCATAGTGAAGCAATTGGCTGTTCAAATCCCATTTATGTAGAGTCCCAATCGATTAACACATGAAGGTTAGCTAGACTATCTTTTATCTGGTAAAGTTGGGTTTCAAAAGACCTAGTGCTTCAATTCTCCAAAAGGATTTGCGTGTGCCCCTACTTAAGGATTATGTTTTATTTTGCTGGTGGTGTTGATGCCAGCATCTAACAAGGACCTGTAAATATTTCAGGAAGGACTTGATAGGATGGAGAAAAGTGGGAGCTCAAGGACAAACAACAGGCTCTAGATGAATTGGAGAAGTATCAAACAGAAGCATGACATAAAAGACTTGCAATGTGGGAGTATAGACATGTCGAGTCAGATGACGAGGATTCTGCTATCCCTGCTAAGAAAGGTGCTGGCAAACGGTGAATGCAACAGTTAAATGGTGGCAATTGCCAATTTGGATGGGGCTTCGGGCTAAACTTCCACCAATTAAACAAACAAGACAATTACGAGTGGAGAAGAAAGGTTGTAGATGGTGAAAAAATTGGAAGGGTAATTGATTTACAGGGTGAAAAGGGTAGGGTTATTTTGTATTTGGGTTATATGAAATGAGTCGGGTTACAGGGTTGGGTTAGTTGGTTGGGTTAGGCAATTAAAAAATAGGATTATGTGGATATTAATTTCCACATGTCAGCTGTTGAGTGGATGAATAATCCACTGTGGCTTCCGTCTGAAATCAGGGGCGTATATAGCCCAATAATGTAACGATTCATCCATCGATGGGCCAAACTTTTAACAAAGGTTATAATTGTCCCTTTTCGCAAAGTATAGGGTTATATTTGGACCTTTCCCTAAAATGAAAAGATATATATATATATATATATATATATATATATATATATATATATATAAAAGATTATAGATGGCTTTGAAATAAGTTTAAATGTTATTAAATAAACAACAGACTCACCTTTTCATCTTATGTGACAGTATCCGAATGGACATGCAATCAAAATTGTGATTGAAAACATTCCATCAATGTTAAAACTTGACAGTGTAGTGAATCTAATATTTTTTGAAGTTGTGTTAGTTGCATAGAAATAGTATAATATAATGGAATAAACAATTTCTGAGTGTGCGAAAAGAAAGAAAATGTCATTTGCGAGAGTACTAATTACTTCCTTCGGTCCATAATAAATGATCAATTTACTTTTTTATTTTTGTCCAAAATAAATATCAATTTATATAATCAAAAAAGAATTCAATTTGTTGTTATAAAATTACCTTTATATATGTATCTCTATAAAGTTTTCGTATTCCTCACATTAAATATTTAATTAAGAATAGTTTAGTCATACTAGGTATTTTGTATAAGATTTAATATTTTCTTAATGGACGTGTCAAAAAAATAGATCATTTATTATGGAACGGAGGGAGTATTTATTTAGCTTAATCATGTGACCTCAGACATATTATTTCAGTTATTTTAACATGAGCAAGTCCTCTAAATTGTACAAAATACACACTTGATAATGAAAATGTTTTTTTTTTCTTTTCTTTTCTTAAAAACGGTAAAAAAATTCTACTAACAAACGGGTCAAAAAGTAAAGGGCTTTAAGATACCGGTTTGTGAGGGAGAAATTAAAAAATAGCCAGATTTCAAGTGGTCGTCCAAAAATAGCCCAATTTCAAAAGTAATTAAAATTTAGCTATTTTTCATGTGATAAATCTGAGCGAAAATATTATTCAAAACCCAAAAAATACGTCAGTATATTATGCTGGAATTCCAGCATAAGTATACTCGAACTCCAGCATAAGTACACTAGAAATCCAGCATAATATACTGGAATTCCAGCAAAGTATACCGATCCAGTATAATGTGCTGGAAGTTCATACACAAGTGCTTGAATCTCCAATATATTATGCATCGAACTCCAGTATATTATGCCGGACCGGTCTCTATTGCAGCAAAATAGTATAGCTATTTTTTATTGACTTGATAAACGCTCGCTATTTTTGAATGACCAGTCTGAAAACTGGCCAAACCGTGCTAATTTTGCTTTTGTGAGTATGATACTGATTTGACTTACGAACTCCTTTTATCCTTTTAATTGGTCATAACGAGTCAGGGTCAGGTGAATTCAATAATAGACACTTCTTGGCATTCTAACATTCCTTCTCCTTTCAGGTAGAGGTAATGCAGTTATTTCGATACGAAGTACCTGCATGTATTATATTATCAAAAAAGTGCACAAAAAAATATACATATATATACCTCGTAAAAAAGGAATACGACTTAGTATAAGCGTATGATAAAACTACTCTTAGATGAAACATACCTATGCTACATCAAAAGCGAAAACTATACTTGAGCTTAAAAGTAAGCAGGCAAATTATTGGAAAAGTTATATAGCTATGTTTTCTATCTTGCTTGAGACAATTGTATAGCTTCTTGATCATGTGTTGAGTCTTCAGCCCACATAAACTGTCGCGACATGAGGGAGAATTGTTGATTTCTGACTTCCTCAAGCTGTTCCCACTCTGCCCATCTTTCAGCTAAACCAACGCCCTGAAGCATAGTGATCACTTCTGCCATTTTAGGCCGTTCCTCGGGTGAACTTTGGGTGCAAAGCAATGCAACTTGAAGGATTCTCTCAACTTCTTTGTGATCATAGGTTTTCATGTTTCCGTCCACAATGTCACCAAGCCGTTTTTCTCTTAGTAATTTCTTGATCTGTAATTTTTCCCAACATGTATAGAACTCAAAAATAGAAGCAAAAAGGAAACGTCAATCCAAATAAAACAGCATCATTAGCCAAAAAGACAAATGGTTACATAGTCGACAGGATGTTGGGCATTCTCTAGAGTGAAAGCTACTTGTATATTTTGCCGGATGTGATCATTTTTTATCTTATCTTTTTTTTTTTTAAATGTCTAGCCGAGGGTCTATACAAAACAACCTCTCTGCCCTTCATCCTGCGTACATTTGTACCCTCCCCATACCCCACTTGTGGGAAACTACTGGGTTTGTTGTTGTTGTTGTTTTATTATTTTTAATGACCATACATCCATTTTGACATCCACAATCTGCAACACATATCTTGTGGATATGTTGAACGTTAGAGGTCACATTGACTTCTGTATAACAATGCGTGTTACAGTTGTTTTATAGAACTTGCCTTTCACTTTAGTAGGCATCCTCTTATCGCATAATATTCCTGTAACACTCAATTTCAACCAGACTATTTAATTGCGTATGTATTACATTTTCATCTTTAATATTATTCTGCAGGAAAATAGAGCCTATATCTAATGAAAGATCATTGGTAGTTGGAATTATATTGCATAACCTTCTCTCTACGACATTACGAGTAAAATCTGTCCTCCTCTATCTCTTATACTATATTCCTGTTTTTCCTATGGGTTGCTTTTACTGATTCAGCCCCCCCCAAAAAACATGAATACAGTACACCACCCTAACCTCGTCAGCACCTAAAAGAAGAGACCCGCGGATATACCAAATTCGCATATGCAACTTATAGCAAAAGAATTGAAGTCGAAATAGTGGAAGTAGGACTTACATGATCCAGTAGTAAGACATCTTCCTCTTCTTCAAGCCGTGAAAAATCAATTGCACGTTGCCCCGTTACAAGTTCTAAAAGGGTAATACCATATCCAAACACATCTGTTTTCTCAGATGATTTTCCCGTAGATAAGTATTCTGGGGCAATGTGGCCCATTGTTCCACGAACTTGAGTTGTAATATGAGTCAGCTTTGTATCAACTAATTTTGCTAGTCCAAAATCTCCAAGAACAGGTTCAAAGTTATCATCTAGGAGGATGTTTGCTGCCTTTAGATCTCGATGAATAATCTTAGGATCACAATGCTCGTGTAGGTACTCTAGACCGTGGGCTGCTCCAAAAGCTATGCGTCTCCTCGTTGGCCAATCCAGGGCTTTCTCTCCCGGTTTTAAATCTGAAAAAAGTAAAAGAGAAAAAAAAAACACATGTATAGAATCAGAGGCAATATCCTAGTGTTCAGGAAAATCATGCAAGCAACTATACTTTGTACTATTGTCACAATTGCCTACAAAGAACCATTTGAAAAACAACTAAACACTTTTCGGTTCTTGATAGTGCCAGTAACTTGGTGACATTGAGTTAAAATAATAATGTGATTCCTCCGTAATGGAGTCTATTTGATTAGGAACCTGAAGGGGCAAAAATCGATAATCATGACATATCATTCAAAATCCAAAAATTGATATTTATGACAAGAGAGATTTAAATTAGCCAAATTTTATGTCTTCCTTTCAAATTTCTTTTTGACCAGTTATCCCATAGCCTCAAAACTAGAATCTGTTGGATGTAGCATTTCAGGATACTACGCAACATGGATATATTCTTGTATTATATGAGACTTGATTGCTATGTCAATTTTGTCTGCTTATGAAGCAATCGAGCAATGGCCAAAACAAAGGTTCAAAGATTGACAGGAAAAGCAAGCTAAATTCATTCGGAAAGTATGGGAAGGGACACAATGCGTTCATATTTTAATCAGAGATCCACTTTTTTACCACTTGCTAATCAACTTTCGTATTCTAATATGACTAGACTTTCTAACTAAGAAATACTGAACAATATCAAGAACAACAAGAAAAGTTCTGAGTAATAAGGGCATACCTCTTAGCCGATATGCCAGACTAAGATTCTGCATAAATGGATAAACAAGAATCCGCTCAGAAGAGGTTGTACAGAACCCAATCAAACGTAGAAGGTTACGATGAACTGCAACACTTATCAACTGCACTTCCCTCAAAAATGCAGCTTCCCCACCAGGATTGTGGTAATCTGTTAGTCTTTTCACAGCCACTTTTGTGCTGTCTATAAGATAGCCCTTGTACACTTTACCAAATCCTCCATGTCCGATAATGTTGCTTTCACTGAAATTGTCGGTTGCAATCTGTATCTCGCGCCATGAGAACCTTCTGAGTTGGCCTAAGGAAATGTTGCGTTCCATTTCACCTAAAATGCCGAAAATGTAGATGGCATTCGCAGTTACTTTCTAAAAGGTGCTGTGACAAAATCAAGGAGATCTAAGATATGGACTGCAATCAATTAAGGAAATTTGTTCAATTACAGCACATCCATTTGCCTTTTTGCTTTATGTGTCATGTTATACTTTTTCCAGACAGGTTGCAATAAATGTGAGAGGTTTAGTTTATAGGTAACAATGCAAGGAATATGAATTAATGTAATATTACAAATAGTGTTATACTATCATTGGCTCTGACATATTTCCTCTACTTATGCGCATTTGCAGCTACGGATGATTTGCCTTACGTGTATTATAGTTATCACTTGTTATCTTTTCCAAATAAAGTTAGCTTGAACACTGCTCAAATAATGAAACTTTGTGATGTCTTTTACTGTTAGCTAATACTTAAAAAAGGTAAATAATTCACCAGAAAAATCCAGATTATTGGGAACTGAACCAAAAAAAAAGGGTATTAATAGCTTTCAGGGCATGTACAAAAATACGCATGACAGTAAACCTAGCCTGTATATCTTTATCAATTTCCAGTTGAGACATTACTGAAATCTGAAACTACACACAAAAGGAAAAGCTACAGTTTCTGTTGAAAGAAATAGAAGTAAAGCATACCTTCCACATCGAAAAATTGATCATGTTTATGCCTATGATTGCATCGGTATGTGACGATAGCCCCAACTAAGAGAAGAAGGAAAGCACCGCAGCTTGCACCAGTAATAACAACCTGGAGTTTTGGTCTTCTGGTTGAAACTGCTGAAACAATTATAACTTAACAACTGTTTCTAGAATATCATTTGTTGGCTAGAACTTGAAGATGCACTTGTGAAAAGACTAATAACCTGGGATGGAAGAACTAGAAATACACGGTTGCTGAATGCCATTGCCACAAGCAAGATGAGTTCCTGAAAAACTGATATGATGATGAATGATGTTAAGCAACTAAAGTCAATATTTAACAGCTCCAACTTGAATGATGCAGTGTAGGATGTACTGTTACATTTCTCTCCTTTTCGATTTTATATAATCTAAATTTCCAACCATAGTAGGACCTGTAACACATCCAGCATATATCTAGGTTGCACTATTATATTTGAAGAGTAGCTTAATGATCAAGAGAGGAAGTAAGTTACTACATTCGAACACTAGAGGTTTATTACTGCATCTAGCACCGCTTCACATGAATGAGCATAAACTATTAACCAAATGTAACCCAATGAAATGCACAAGTTCACTTAACATGACTTTACTAAAGATTTTCAAATATTACACATATTCTTTTATATTAGTACTATCAAGAACTCATGATAAATTGTCGAAGGCGTTTACAGCACGAGGTACCTAAACATTTAGGAACTACTTAAGTAACCAGAGGTATTCTTTTCTTTTTATTTCTTCTTTTGATTGGGGAAGGAGATCGAAGAGGAAGCATGGGTTAGTAACTGGATTACTTAAATGATACTATTTTTTTTCTTTTTTCCTTTTTCTATTGTAGCTAACATGAGACAAGTGGGGTTGGTCCGATGGTAAGCAACCTCCACTTCCAACCGAGAGGTTGTGAGTTCGAGTCTCCCCAAGAGCAAGGTGGGAAGTTCTTGGAGGGAAGGATGTCGAGGGTCTATTTGGAAACAGCCTCCCTACTCCAGGGTAGGGGTAAGGTCTGCATACATACTACCCTCCCCAGACCCCACTAAATAGGATTACACTGGGTTGTTGTTACTTCAGCTAACATGACAAATTGTACAGCCAACTATAAAATGCATTAACATGACTTTGTCCGCTCCAGCAACGTTGTGCATTGCAACAATAGGTTTGATAATAGTCTTGTGTGTTTCAAGTACGTTAACCAGCACATCGCTCCTTTTGAACATTCCGTCATGGTTGTTAGAATGAAAAGCAAGAGTTCTGACCAATGTGAGGATTAAAGCAATATATAGAAGATCCCGTAAGATATTATTCTAATAAAGGAACAATTTTGGGTATTCTTTATCATAATTATTATTTTGTTTTTTATGGTAAAAAACATAATACAGTTACCATAGTTATTCATGATAAAAGGAAGTTTACTTCCAATGGAGCTAAAGGTTCCAAGTTCCACTAAACCAACAAGGTATCCAGATAAGATTGTGTAAAGACAATATATATCTGTGTGCAAGGGAGGATTAGAGCTCAACATCGCAAGCAGAAGAACTATTTCAAAGCTTAACAAGTAGAAAGAAACTGAATAAAATGATGACATTACTTGTATGTTGGAATTGAAAACAACTGCGGTGGGATACCTCCGGTCAGATCATTGGAGGACAGGTCCCTGTGAGAGATAAAACAGGTAAGCAGCACAGCAGGAGAAAGTTCCATAAATAAATGAAAATATCAAACATCAAAAGAAGAGCAAAAGATTAACATAGTTCTTACAGTTCCTTCAAGCCTGTGATATTTACAAGTGAGTTTGGCACAGTTCCAGTTACATGATTTCCTCTCATGACCCTGATGCAGGTCAAAAGGATATCACAGCAAGACTCTGTTGAAAGAATGCTCTATACTGAAGATGTGTGAATTCCAAACCGTTTAAGGATAACAGTGTTGAGGTCTTACTTAGAGAAGCGGAGTGGTAATTTAGGCAAAAAGGAGAGAAACAAAGAAAAACAATCACTTACAAATGCTTAAGATTGTGGAGCTGACCCCAAGCTGCTGGAATAGAGCCATAAAACCTATTGTTTGCCAGATTCAAGTTTTGTAAATTTGACACGCTGCTAAGGTAATCAGGTAAGACACCAGACAGATCATTATCCTGTAAATCCCTGCATAGACCAAAAGCATATTAGACGCTTCATGACTTTCCTTGACCTGCCAAGACACTGAAGATTAGTGTCAAAATTGACTAAATAATTTTCCAAGCAGCAAATTAAAGATAGTTAACACTTCATATTTTGGCTTAGTGATCATCATGCTTCATTGCCTGTTCAAAACCTGTCATGGACTTGAATTAGCTACTTCCCTAACTGTGGCTCCCAAATTTATACAAGGGGATTCAAGAAAATTCTAGGATGTCACTGTTAGGATTTAATCCTATTATCTATGGCAACTTTTGAACCCCCTTTACCTGATACTTGAAGTTTTCTTCATGTCAAGGAAATTAAACTGCATACATATAACCAAAACAAATCATTTTTACACTATTTGGATAGTGTAATTTCCCGATAAAGGAACCCCCTTGACTCCACTTAGATCCACCCACTGTCCCCTAATGTGGCAAATATGTCCAAAATTTGATACCACGTTCTCCTGATGAACTAAAGGAGGGAAAAATAAAACAAAGCAAGGTCTGAACTACTGCTAAACGTGCTTGATACGCAACCAAAATTCAAATTGAAAATAAAGAGAAAACACCTAATGGATAGCAAGAAAAGAACTATCCTTGAACAGTGAATTCCACGAGCTGTAAGAAGCCAACGAGTTGAGAGAATAGAGGAAGAGAATATTATTGATCTCTAGAAAACCAGAATCCTCTTACAGAGAAGGAATCGTAAGCTATATAGGAGCCTTTGTGATGCAGAGTTAGTTATAACTAACTTCTGGAAATCACATGACCTGCACGTGTTCTCTAATGACTTTCACTAACCAATTTTAACTACTAACCAGCTACTAACTTGATTACTAACTACAATTATCCAACTAACTATGGTTATTACATTCAAATACTTATCAATACCCCTCCCCCCCTTCTTCAGATAATCCTTGTACTCAAGGATTAAAAAGTGGGAACTTGAGCTTGAAATCCTGCAGATCTTCCCATGTGCTATCCTCTGGGGTAGCATTCAGCCATTTGACAAGAACTTGTGCTATTGCCTTGCCCAGCCTCCTATCCAATATTGCTTCTGGTTGTAGTAGTACATGGCCTGAGTCAGAGTGTACCACAGGTAATGTCACAGCAGCAGTGTGAGTTCCTAATTTCTTTTTGAGCAGGGAAACATGGAAGGTAGGATGAATTTTGGAATGTGGAGGTAAAGCTAAGTATAGGCCACCTGACCTATCCTGGCAAAGATTTGGAAAGGTCCAAAGAATTTGGCAGCTAGTTTTTGGTAGGAATGGCTCTTTAGGGAGAGTTTCCTGTAAGGTTGTAGCTTAATGAAGACCCAATCTCCTACTATATAGCTCCTATCAGTTTTGCCCTTATCTGCTTGCATGTGTTGAGTCTTCTCCAAGTGAGCCTTCAAGGCCCTAAGTGTTGCCTCCCTAGCTTATAAGCTCCTATCTATCACATCCTGCTGAGAGTCAAAGGGTTGATAGGGAAGTAGAGGAGGTGGCTTCTGACCATAAACAACTTCATATGGTGTCATGTTGGTGGAGGATTGAAAGGTAGTGTTATACCACCATTCTACAAGAGGTAACCAATGGGGCCATTCCTTAGGTTTGTCAAATGTCATGCACCTTAAGTAACATTCCAAGCATCGATTAACAACTTCAGTTTGACCATCCGTTTGAGGATGGTATGCAGAAGATGTCAAGAGTGAGACTTTCTGCAGCTTGAACAGTTCTTGCTAAAATCTGCTTGTAAACACCTTGTCTCTATCGGATACAATAGTTCTGGGCATTCCATGATGTTTGAACGCTCCTTCCATGAAGATTTGAGCCACCTCTAAAGCTGTATAAGGGTGATTGAGGGCCATGAAGTGAGCAGCCTTACTAAGCCTGTCGACTACCACAAAAATAACCTCTTTACCAGCAGCCTTAGGCAACCCTTCTATGAAATCCATAGACATCTTGCCAAACACCTGCAGGAATAGGTAGAGGCTGCAATAATCCTGAATAAGCCACATTCTCTCCATTGCACCTTTGACAAACATCACATTCCCTTACATATTGATACACATCCTGTTTCATCTTCTTCCAATAAAGGTCATGCTTTAGCCTATTGAGGGTAGCAATAATACCAGAGTGTCCCCCCAAGGAACTATCATGATAAAATGATAGTAATCTTTTCCTTAGCTCCTGATCAGCACCTACCAGCATCCTTCCTTTCCTGCTAAGTATGCCACATTGGAACAAGTAGTGAGGTTTAGAGCAGGTACCAAACTGCAGTTTTTGGAGCAATTGTTGGAGTGCTGGATCTTGGGTCCAACTATGCTTAACTGCTTCCAAAAGCTCAGAAGAAATACCAGAAATGCTACATATTCAATTGAGTCCTTCCTAGAAAGGGCATCAGCTGCAACATTGTCCTTTCCCTTTTTGTAGGATATAGTATAATTATAACCCAATAGTTTGACCAACCACTTTTGTTGGCTAGGAGTGGTGATCTTTGTTCAAGTAAATACTTGAGACTGTGATGATCAGTCTTGATGACAAAGTGTCTTCCCAAAAGATAAGGTCTCCATTTTTTGACCGCAGTGACCAATGCTAGTAATTCCCTCTCATAAGCTGATAGTGCTTTGTTTTTCTATGATAACCCCTTGCTGAAAAAGGCTATGGGCCTGCTCTCTTGGGCTAGCACTGCTCCAATGCCAGCACCAAAAGCATCTGTTTCCACTACAAACTCTTTGCTGAAATCAGGTAATGCCAAAACAGGTGCTATAGTGAGTGTCCTTTTCAGATCTTCAACTGCCTTGGTAGCATCAGAGTTCCAACAAAAATTTCCTTGTTTTAGCAGGTCATGTAATGGTCTTGCAATAGTTCCATACCCCTTATAAATCTTCTTTAATAACCAGTGAGGCCTAAGAACCCTCTCAAACTCTTGAGAGTAGTTGGTTGGGGCCATTCCACCACTGCTTCTACCTTCTGATGATCCATGGCAACACCTTCTTCAGAAATTACATGACCTAAGTAGTCTATTTGTTTTACTCCATAGGCACATTTGCTTTTTTTAACATAGAGCACATGGGATCTCAAGACTTGGAAAGCTTCCTCAAGATGAATCAGATGATCTGCCCAACTAGCATTGTATATAAGGATATCATCAAAGAAAATCAAGATTGATTTTCTAAGGAAATCATGAAATATCTGATTCATTAGGCTTTGAAATGTTGATGGAGCATTGGTTAGACCAAATGGCATGACCATGAATTCATAATGGCCATGATGAGTCCTAAAAGCAGTCTTTGGAATGTCAGGCTCATACATTCTGATCTGATGGTAGCCATATCTGAGATCTAGCTTAGAGAAATACTTGGCTCCATGTAATTCATCTAATAGCTCTATTGAAGAGGAATGGGGAACCTGTCCTTCACTGTGCAATCATTCAACTCTCTATAATCTACACACATCCTCCACGTGCCATCTTTCTTTTTCACCATTACAATTGGAGAAGAATAAGAGTCGGTGCAGTGTCTGATTACACCAGAAGTTAGCATTTCATCCACCATCTTCTGAATTGCAGGATATCTATAAGGCCTCTTGTTGATTGGAGAGGCATAATTCTATGATCATGCATTCTAGAAGGAGGAAGTGTGCTGGGCTCTTCAAATAGATCACCATATTTCTACAATATTAGCTGCAATTCTACAGACTCATTTTGAACATTTACTTGAAATTCCAAAGAGAACACACTGATATCCTCATCTGCTATTTCTTTTGTTAAGATGCCCAGTGATATCATGCATAGTTCTGCAGGTTTAACTAGCAACTTATCCATCTTACCAGATTGGATTAGCTTAGCAGCAGGAGGTTGGATACCCCTCAAGGATATCTTTTGTCCCATGATAGTGAACTCTGTCTTGAGCTTCCTAAAGTTCCACATGATATTTCCAAGTGTGATTAACCACTGAATTCCTAGCACCATGTTACACCTCCCAATAGGTAATACTAAAATATCTGAATCAAAGGAAACTCCTTGCATTTTCCATATCAATTTCTTGCACACATAATGAGACTATGTACGTCTCGTTCTCAAGCATCTCTCCTCAGAGCACGCTCTCCCTCTCTCCCCAGCCCCCCAACGGTAACTTCACCCAGCACCCCCCCACCCAGCTCCCCAACCCTCCTCCCCCCTCCTCCGGCGACCCCCCCTCCGGTGACCCTTCACCGGCGACCCCAGTAAGTCTCTCTCTCCTCTGTCTCTCTCTCCTTTCTTCACTACCCCAGCCCTCACCCCCTACCCGCCCCCTGCCACCCATAACCCCGGTGACCCCCCTCCGGCGACCCCCTTTCTCCAGCGACCCCCCAATAAGGTACCTCTCTTCCTCTCCTCTCTCTCCTCTACACACTATCTCCTCCCTATTCCCCTTTCTCTCATACCCTCTACCCCACCCTCTACTTTTTTGTGACTTTTAGGCAACCCCTCCCCTTTCCCGAGCTAGGCACCCCCCCCCCCCCCCCCGCCCGCTTTTTTGGGGGTTTGTTGTGTGTGTTATTTTCAGGTACTAGCCACGGCGGACTAGGCGAGCTTTCGGCGTGAAGAGCAAAGCATCACCGGACGAAACGTGCAAGAGCTAGTGGTAATTGATATCGGGCGAATCAAAGCATACTTCCAGGTTCTTCCATCGGGAGTTGGTACCTCCCAGCCTCGTATTCACTCTGTACACATTTTTACGTTTCTAGCTAAATATCCTGTGTGTGGTTTACTTTGTCGATTCCTAACTTGCATTATTTTGCGTATTCGCTTATAGTACGTGTGTGCAACTGTCTTCCGTAATCGGTTGGAGGGATAGTGGTCGCGTCGGGGGATGGTAGTGTAAGGTCATGTCCTCGGGGGCGGGGGTGTTGGCAGGGGTGAGCAGGGGGGCTGGGAGTGGTTCTGCGGGTAGGGCGGGAGGCAAGGGTGGGAAGAGGGTAGCGGACGCTCTTAGATTAAGGATCGGGTCGTGGAACATAGGCACCCTGACGGGAAAGTCTATTGAGTTGGCGAAGGTTCTTCAGAAGAGGAGGGTCAACATAGCCTGTGTCCAAGAGACTAGGTGGAAAGGGTCGAAGGCGAGGAATGCAGACGGGTTTAAGTTGTGGTATTCTGGGGTCGTGAAAGGTAAGAATGGTGTGGGCATCTTGGTGGATAGGGATCTAAGGGAGTCTGTGGTTGAGGTTAGGCGAGTGAATGATAGGCTAATGTCTATTAAGTTGGTTATTGGGGGTTGCATCCTGAACGTCATCAGCGCTTACGCACCGCAAGCTGGCTTGGATGAGGAGGTTAAGAGGCGCTTTTGGGAGGGCTTGGACGATTTGGTGAGTAGTATTCCCCAATCTGAGAAGTTAGTTATTGGAGGGGACTTTAATGGTCACATTGGGGCTGATGCTGGTGGTTATGGTGAGGTTCACGGCGGCTTTGGCTTTGGGGTTAGGAACGGAGGCACGTCACTGCTTGACTTCGCTAGGGCTTCTGAGCTCCTAATTGCGAACTCGACATTTCAGAAGAGGGAAGAGCATTTGGTCACCTTCAAAAGTTCGGCGGCGAGGACCCGGATTGATTACCTCATTCTCAGAAGGAGCGATAGAGGCTTATGCAAGGACTGCAAGGTTATTCCGGGGGAGTCCCTTTCGACTCTTCATAGACTCCTAGTGATGGATGTCGGCCTCTGGGTGAAGAGGAAGAGGAGGAGTGCTCGGGGACGACCGCGAATTAGATGGGGTGCTCTGACTAAGGAGAAAGCCCAGGAGTTTGAGAGGAGGTTAGTTGATGGTGGAGCTTGGAGAAGTTCTGGGGAAGCGGACGCAATGTGGTCGGAGACGGCGAATTTGGTTAGGGAGGTAGCACGGGATGTGCTCGGGGTAGCCAAGGGCTATTCAGGCAGACATCAGGGTGACTGGTGGTGGAACGATGTAGTCCGAGAAAAAGTGGAGGTAAAGAAGGCGGCGTTTGCTAAGTTGGCAGAGAGCACTAACGAGGATGAAAGGAGAGTGAACAGGGAGACCTACAAGGTGGCGAGGAAGGAAGCAAAGCTGGCGGTTACGGAAGCTAAAAACACAGCGTTTGGTCGCATGTACGAGGAATTAGGGGAGATAGGCGGGACAGGAAGTTATTCGAGTTAGCTAAAGTAAGGGAGAGGAAGGCGCGGGATCTAGACCAAGTCCGGTGCATTAAAATAGATGGTAGTGTTCTGATGGATGAGTCTCAGGTCAAGCAGAGGTGGCGGGCGTACTTTCGAGATCTTCTTAACATAGAGCTTGGGGAGCTGGGGCATTCAAAGCACCATAGAGACCTTGGGTACTGCAGGCGCATTAGGGTGAAGGAGGTCATAGGAGCTTTGCGAAGGATGAGTAGGGGCCGAGCGACCGGGCCTGACGCGATCCCGGTGGAGTTCTGGAAATGCATGGGTAGGTCAGGAGTGGAGTGGCTCTCTAGGTTGTTCAATGCGATCTATAGGACTAAAAGGATGCCGGAGGAGTGGAGGTGGAGTACGGTGGTGCCCTTGTACAAAAACAAAGGGGATATCCAGTGTTGCAACAACTATAGGGGTATCAAATTAATAAGCCACACCATGAAGGTCTGGGTGCAGGTGATCGAGGCGAGGGTGAGGGAGATGACATCTATATCGGTGAACCGGTTTGGTTTCATGCCGGGTCGCTCCACTACAGAAGCTATCCACCTTGTCAGGAGATTGGTGGAACAGTTCAGGGATAAGAAAAAGGATATGCACATGGTATCGACTTGGAGAAGGCGTATGACAAGGTCCCAAGGGAGGTGCTATGGAGGTGCCTGGAGGCGAAGAGCGTGCCGGAAGCCTACATCAGAGTAATCAAGGACATGTACGATGGAGCTAAGACTAGGGTTAGGACGGTGGGCGGTGACTCAGACCATTTCCCGGTGGTTATGGGGCTCCATCAAGGATCGACGCTTAGCCCCTCTTGTTTGCCTTGGTGATGGATGCTATAACCCGACATACTCAGGGGGATGTGCCTTGGTGCATGCTATTTGCTGATGACATAGTATTGATAGACGAGACGAGGGTCGGTGTGAATGAGAGGCTAGAAGTATGGAGACAGACTCTCGAGTCTAAGGGTTTCAAAATAAGCAGATCTAAGACTGAATACCTGGAATGCAAGTTTAGCGTCGAGCCGAGCGAAGTAGGTAGGGACGTAATGATTGGAGCTCGGGTCATCGCTAAGAGGGACAGTTTCAGATATCTTGGGTCGGTGATTCAGGGGGACGGAGAGATTGACGGGGATGTCACTCATCGTATAGGAGCGGGATGGTCGAAGTGGAGGCTTGCGTCAGGAGTCCTGTGTGACAAGAAAGTGCCACTGAAACTCAAGGGAAAATTTTATAGAGTTGTGGTTAGACCTGCCATGTTGTATGGGGCGGAGTGCTGGCCGGTGAAGAACTCTCATGTTCAGAGAATGAAGGTTGCGGAGATGAGGATGCTCGGGTGGATGTGTGGACTCACCAGGTTAGATAAGATTAAGAATGAAGTTATTCGAGAGAAGGTGGGGGTGGCCCCGGTGGATGAGAAGATGCGTGAAGCGAGGCTCGGGTGGTTCGGGCATGTGCGGAGGAGAAGTCCTGATGCCCCGGTGAGAAGTTGTGAGCGACTGGCGGTGGTCGGAGTGAGGAGAGGCAGATGGAGGCCTAAGAGGTATTGGGGAGAGGTGATTAGGCGTGACATGGCTAGGATGCATATTTCCGAGGACATGGCCCTTGATAGAAAAGTCTGGAGGTCTAGTATCACGGTTGTAGGATAGGGGCTCCTAGAATTTTTTGTACTCCTTTCCCGGGGTTGGGTGAGGCTTGTCAGGGCGACTCATAGATGATTCGTGCATTGGATTATGTCCCCATTATGTTAGTTATTTATGATAGCTACTGTTTGATATTATTGCATGTCATTTTATGTATAATTCTTATGTTTAGGCAATTATTTCTGCGATTTTCTGCCGGAATTACTAATGCTCTTTTGTTTTTGTTTTTGTTGTTGCTTTCCCTTCCCTTCTCTAAGCCGAGGGTCGATTGGAAACAGCCTCTCTACCCTTTCGGGTAGGGGTAAAGCCTGTCTACCCATACCCCACCTTGTGGGACTATACTGGGTAGTTGTTGTTGTTGTTGTTATAATGAGACTATGTACCCTATACCATCAACTACTGAGACTGCAAAGGGTGATATGGAAGTCAGAGCACACCCTAGTCTTTTGGCAGTGTTGAGATCCAAGAAGTTGTGGGTACTACTAGTATCAATGAGTACATGTATTGTAGATTGTCACCCTCATGGTTCTAAAGTTGTGAATACCATTCATAGCATGAATAGATACATGAGGTGGGATGGACCCTTCCTGGTCAGTTTCCAAACCTTGTGCTAACATGGATAACAATTCTGCAGGATCCAACATCTCTTCTTCTCCTAATTCTATTGGCTCCACACCCTCATCCACTTCCATCGAAAAGAACTGTCTCCTCTTCTTACAAACGTGGCCTGGAGTGTACTTCTCATCACAGTTAAAACATAACCCTTTACTTCTCCTTTCCTTTATTTCAGTATGAGTCAAAAGTTTGGTATTTTTGTAGGGTGGTTTAGGATTAGCAGGGTAAGAAGATTGGTGTTTTGGAAAGTTTTGGGCAGTGGATGGTGTGAGTGATTGGCTTGGTCCAAAATGAGAAGAAGGTGGTTTTGAAGAAAAGTTTCTAGGATTATTTCTGGGATTTGGCATAATAGGTGTTGAAAGGAAAATTTATTTTTGGACTTCTAATGTTTGTTCTTGTATCCTAGCTAGGTTTATGGCTTTGGCTAATGATCCAGGGTTCAACATTTTAACAGGCAATCCAATTTCAAGTTTTAACCCCCTTATGAAGCAACTAACAATGTATTCATCTTGCAATTCTACTCTATTAAGCAATTCATCAAACAAATCAATGTATTCTTGAACAGTTGTTACCTGTCTTAGGTCCTTGAAATCTCCCATTGGGTCGTGAAACAATTCTGCACCAAATCTTGCATAAAGGCATCCTACATACTCCCCCAATCGAGGCCACTCCCTTGTAACCCTCGACTTCATGAACCCTTGATGCCATTGCAAGGCTCGACCCTCCAGTTTACAGGAAGCCAACTTCACCTTAGAATCTTCAGGAGTTCCATCCACATCAAAAAATTGCTCACACTTATAAAGTCAGTCCTTCAACCCAATCCCATCGAATTTAGAGATGGCCACATCTACCTGGTAGTTTCTAGGTTGATGTTCAACAACTCTAGCTTCTCGATCATCCACACGAACCCTTCGAACTTCTTCACCTCTTTCTGCTACTGGTCTATTCTGCGCGTGATTACCACCAGGGCCTAACATCATCTTCTTAATTTCTTCTAAGGCCTGCACAAACTTTGCTTCCACAGAAGTAGTCAATTCCGCCACAGTGTAAACTACTGAATCTACAGAACCCTTGAGATTATCAACATCCTTGCGTAACTCCGCCATTCTTGTATTGTGATCTCCCATTTTTGTAGCCAAGGAATCAGTGCTCTGATACCAATGATACACAACCAAAATTCAAACTGAAAATAAAGAGAAAACACCTAAAGGATAGCAAGCAAGAAAAGAACTATTCTTGGACAGTGAATTCCACGAGCAGTAAGAAGCCAACGAGTTGAGAGAATAGAGGAAGAGAATATTATTGATCTCTAGAAAACCAGAATCCCCTTACAGAGAAGGAATCGTAAGCTATATAGGAGCCTTTGTGATGCAGAGTTAGTTATAACTAACTTCTGGAAATCACATGACCTGCACGTGTTCTCTAATAACTTTCTAATAACTTTCACTAACTAATTTTAACTACTAACCAGCTACTAACTTGATTACTAACTACACTTATCCAACTAACTATGGTTATTACATTCAAATATGTATCAGTGCTGTTCGAAATTCCCACAAGGGTGATGACTTCCATCCTTGAAATATTAAATAACCTAGTTATGAGATTGGACATATCACATATGCCTGATTACTTTTCCTGGGTTGACTATACAACTTGTATACATTGAAAATTCAAAAATCTCCAATAACAAATTCATATACAATTGCCTCTGATACATCTTGATGATTCTCGTAGACGATGCTTTATACAGAAGGAATTTACCAAAAGATACTTAAGACTAATCAAAGTAGCATAATCTCAAGCAGGTGAAAGATATGCAGGATAAGGAAATAAGAGAAGGAAATAAAACTTAGTAATTTAACACAAAATGCAGCAAACTTACAAGCTAACCAAAAATTTCAATTTGGTTATTGACGGTGACAGAGTTCCTGAGAATCCGTTAGAAGCTAGGCTCCTGTATGATAAAAATATTTAAGAAGTGAATATACAAAACTGTCTAGATCAATACGTGATTTGTGTCATGATTTTCGGCTCGTACTAAGGAAATAAAATGTAAGTTCCTGCAATATTCATTTACTTAAAACAGAAAGAAAAGAACTTACAAGGATATGACATTTCCATTTCTGCATGTAACATGAGACCAACTGAAACAGGGAGACACTAAATGAATGTTCCAATCTGTGATTCTATTGTTGGAATCATTCAGAGCCATCAGCAAATCAATCAAAGCATGACCTGAAATGATGACCAAAATATTAATAACAGAAGCGATTCAATAAAAACAACAACAACTACTGCACCTCAGTCCCAAACAAGTTAGGATCGGCTCTATGAATCCTCACTTCTCCATTGAAGCTCAACTTATTGATATTTTTGTTTCTTATTCGACGGGTGCTATGTACTGCCTATAGTAGTTCTTGAATTACGTTACAAGTCGAGCTATGATGCCCTTATAAGCAACCATCACTTTAAAATCATTTCAATTGTACCAGAACATTGAGGATGAAGTCAGTAAAAACTGAATGTTGATATGTATATTTTGAGGCCATTTAACATGAATTTGCAGCTGATATTCAATAGTCTATCTAACGTTTTCTGATTTAGCTAAAATAGTTTAAGGAGAACATACACTTACTTAAATGGGAACTATACTCTCTCTTTTTTCCTTATGAAAGCAGCATGGATTTTATGAATGACAAGAATCAGGACCAGCAACCTCAATATTCAACAAAGTGAATAGATAGGTCTCTTCCCCAAATAATAAATTCCATTCACGAAATTTTTTCACAGACTCAGTAACCAAAACCTATAACCCATACCTTCAACATCATCATCGTTTGCGGAGAGACCATTGCTGCAGAAAAGTAGGAGCATCAACAAGTTCAAGTGAAAATGCCGGAAAGAAAAGGCCGTGGACATTGAATTTTCTCTATCAACCATAGGAGAGCTTCCGACTGATTGTTTTCCTTGTTTATGATATTCTACACAAAATAAAATATCCAACAATGAGGAGATTTAAGAAATTTTTCCAAATCGCATCCACGGAGGAAATGCGCACAAAATTGTTAGGATCGAAATAATCAGGTGTTGTGCGGAAGCTAGTAAAATAAATCTTGAATAACGATAAATCAGACAAAAAAGAGAAATATACCAAAAGAGACACAATCATTTAACGTGGTTCGGTCAATTTGACCTATATCCACATGCGGAGATGACTAATCCACTATATAAAAGAGAGTACAAAATATCGAGAAAACAACCTCACAAAGAGGCAAACACAAGTGACACACTAACACTTGTCTCGAAAAGTTCTCCCCCAAAACAAAACTCTCAAACCCATGTTACATTGTGGATGCTACTGAATAAGAAGGAAGTATCCTCAATTTATAGAAGTCCAAACTTTTTCCTCCAAGAAGAGGGACTAGCTAAATATGAGAGTTTTATAATATCCTTCCAAAAAAAGAAAAAGCTCAATTATGTTAAATATATTGTCATCTACTTCAAGAGATAAAAAAACTAAATATGGTAAGAAAATGGGGACAAACACCTAACAAGAATAACAAAGAATCATCAACATGACTTGCAATTTGTATTAGAGAAAAGGTGACATGTAAAACTTCTTCCATGTAATGATGTCAAAGAAATAGGCATTGTGATGCAGCATGATGAGGATTCCCATTGATTATAAAAGTAACCTCTTTTTTTGTGCCACCAATTTAGTTAATGCTCAATTTGTGCAAGAATATAAGAACCAAAATTAATTACTGTTACTGAAAGGCTAGTGTTCCTAGACAAGAAGATTTCAGCAATCATACAAAGGAATACTTCTATGAAAGAAACTAATAATATTGGAAGATATCCTCGTGGGGCTAAGTCGTTTGTATGCCTTTTTTCATTTTGATATTTACATATGCATAAGAAATAGCTTCTCCACCTTCATAAGGTAGAGGTAAGACTGCGTACACACTACCCTCCCAAGCGCCATTTGTAAGAGTACACTGTGTCTAATGTGTTGTATATTTACTTATGCAAATAAGATATCAGCTTGTGGGACTGTCAACTTCTATTCTTTTTTCACTTTGCAATTGTGTTTTTACTTGACTTGCTTGGCGATTTTAAAGCATTTCCACCAGTTAAGATTACAACTAAGAACAGACTTTACCACCTTATGATATAGCACTATAGACCTGCTCATGTACCTCTCCAGTTAATTCTCGACAGACATATTAGTTGCAGCCAAGAAACTTACAACTAAAGGTCATTTCAGTTAAGCATCCAGTAAAGAGCCTTCCAGAATATCGAGGGCGGAGCTACCTTGTCCAGGGGGAGTCAATTGACACTCTTTTCACGGATAATTACACTGTGTTAATTGGTCAATTTTTTCCGTGTATATACTATATGTTGAATCTTTTTGACTTCTTCGTATGTTTTCGTGAGCTGAGAGTCTGCAGCCCCTCTGCCTTCTTAAAGGTCCTGCACTCTACTCTGCTCAGACCCTTTGTATGTTGTTATTGTATATTTAATTCTTTATATTTTGAACCCCTTACTAAAAATCCTGGCTCTGCCTCGTGAAGAGGCATAAACACCATTTCTGCTGCATTTAAAGGCCAAGACAGAATGAACTCTAGCTACCATGCCAAACCCAAGTTCAATATACACTAAAATCAAGAAATATATGCAACTAGTAAATAAATATAAGAGTGAGGAAGACAACTGACCAGGAAAAGCCATGGATTTTGAAGGCTACAAAGTGATGAAGAAATACAAGTAAGAGTAGTAATAGCAGATAGTAATTGACATCATGAATACCAAAAATTCAATTCAAATGGGCAATTGAGGGGGGTTTAGTGTAGGAGGGACCCACAAAGCATTTTCAAGAAAAGCAAGAATAGAACAATTTTTGTGAGAGTGAGTGGAGCTAAAAAGAGTCTACTTGGAGATGAGTTGGTGGTGAATGAGAAGCCCACTACTAATACAGGAAAATAACACATTCTTTCTGTTTGCTTTATTTATCAATTTTAATATTCAGATGCTTAGAGGGCAATAAGAAGCTTCTTTATAGCATGATCACATTCCCCTGTTGTTTAAAGGAAGAACAATATCTTTTTTTTATTTGGATAATGATTATGTCATCAGTTCCGATATTTTCTTTTTCTCTGCAACCTCCTTCCCTGAATCCGGAACCTAATTAATGCTTTTTTTTAACATAAAATATATTTTTAATGTTAAAAAAAGTTACTTTAATATCTATTTCGCAGTTTTATACTGCGAAATATTAAAAAATTAATTTTTTTACAATTCGTATTTGTATATTACGAAATGTGTGGAATGGGCCAAGGTAATTTTTGAACAATCATTTCGCAGTTCTATACTATGAATTTGGGTAAATCGCAGTATATAACTGCGAAATAAGCTGGTTTTTGGCCCCACTTTTACTGACATAACAATAATTCAAATTCATAAAATGCAGTATAATACTGCGAATTTCTTTGAAAAATTGTACACCCCAAGGTCAGACTTGCCTTATTTATAGGCGCTTCAATTTTATAAAAATTCATTCAACAATTAAACTTTAAACATACGTTTATTCTCTCTTCTCCTTATCAATCAATTTTTTACAATGTCTGAAGTGCCAAAAATAAGGGTTTCAATGTATTGGGGGGTGGGGGTGAGGTTGTGGTGGAGAATAACTCTATGAGGTATAGCTCACCTCCACAGTGTCATGTTAAATGGCCACTTAATATGGAGTACAATACATTGGTATCGTTGTTACGTAAAAAATGAGTGAGCGGAGGCGTTTGGTTGGCCTTAAAGTAACTGGTAGATTTCCTTATTCAGTGACTCCGCAGGTGTTTGCTTATTATTGTGAGTTTAACATCGAGGATGATGAAACTCTTAGAGATTTTCGGATTCCGGACGAATATAGGGAATTCATTGTAATAAAATTATTAAAAATGTATGTGAATGTGGAGAACCTTAGAAGTAATGAGGGCGTGCGTACCAGCGATAAACCCCAGTCATCGGGTGGTTATTTTGGAGCAGCGTTTGCCAGACAGATTGGAGTGGAAGAGCTTGCCTTGATTTAAACTTGTCACCATAGGCGAATGAGCAGGCAGAAAATAATGTTACTACTTCATATAATCAACAAGACGACTCGTAAACTTAATTTTAACGAATTTTTTTCTTCATATTTTAATTGGATTTGTATTAACACTCATATTTTTTTATAAGGGGGTACCGTCCGGATTTGAATTTTACAAGTTATGACCC
>JASVEL010005993.1:0-5000 GCA_032618575.1 Nicotiana noctiflora | reverse complement strand
GTTTAAATTTGAAAGACCTTTCTTTATTTTCAGACCAAGAACAGGGAAGAGTGAATTCAGAAAAAAGAACTAAATTTGTAAAATTTGTATTCAATGCAATTGATCCTAATGGGACAACATCTGAAAAAAAATCGATTGGAATAAAAGAAATCAGTAAAAAAATACCTCGCTGGTCACATAAATTAATCACCGAATTGGAACAACAATCGGGTGACTATCAAGAGGGCGTACCACTGGATCATCAAATTCGTTCAAGAAAAGCCAAACGTGTAGTGATTTTTACTGCCAACAACCAGAATAACGATCCTGATACCAAAGATACTGATACCGCAGATCAAGATCAAACAAAGGAAGTGGCTTTAATACGCTATTCGCAACAACCAGATTTTCGGCGAGGTATAATCAAAGGCTCTATGCGGACTCAAAGGCGCAAAATAGTTATTTGGAAACTCTTTCAAGCAAATGTGCATTCCCCCCTTTTTCTTGACAGAATAACCCCCCCCTTTCTTTTTTCTTTTGATATCTCTGGACTGATTAAACCAATTTTTCGAAATTGGTCAGGTAAAGAAGGAGAATTCAAGATTCTAGAGTCTAGAGAAGAACAAACAAAAAGAGAAGAGAAAAAGGAAAAGGACAAAAAAGGGGAGAACAAAAGAAAGGAAAAAGCACGGATAGAGATAGCAGAAGCCTGGGATACCATTCCTTTTGCGCAAATAATAAGAGGTTACATGTTAATAACTCAATCAATTCTTCGAAAATATATTGTATTACCTTCATTGATAATAGCCAAAAATCTCAGGCGTATGTTATTCTTGCAACTTCCTGAATGGTCTGAAGATTTGCAGGAATGGAATAGAGAAATGCATATTAAATGTACTTATAATGGTGTTCAATTATCAGAAACAGAATTTCCAAAAAATTGGTTGAAAGATGGCATTCAGATCAAAATATTATTTCCTTTTTGTCTGAAACCTTGGCATATATCTAAACTGTACTCCTCCCGTGGAGAGCTAATGAAAAAGAAAAAACAAAAAGATGATTTTTGTTTTTTAACAGTTTGGGGAATGGAAGCTGAACTTCCCTTTGGTTCTCCCCGAAAACGCCCTTCCTTTTTTGAGCCCATTTTTAAGGAACTCGAAAAAAAAATTGGAAAATTTAAAAAGAAATATTTTATAACTCTAAAAGTTTTAAAAGGAAAAATAAAATTATTTCGAAGAGTTTCAAAAGAAACCAAAAAATGGCTTATCAAAAGTAGTCTATTTATAAAAAAAATGAAAAAAGAACTTTCAAAAGTAAATCAAATTGTATTATTTAGACTCAAAGAAATAGATGAATCGAATGAAACGAAAAAAGAAAAAGATTCTCTAATTAGTAATCAGATAATTAACGAATCATTTAGTCAAATTGAATCTGGAAATTGGCCAAATTCTTCACTGATAGAAAGCAAAATGAAGGATTTGACTGATAGAACAAGTACAATCAAAAATCAAATAGAAAGAATTACAAAAGAGAAAAAGAAAGTAACTCCAGAAATAGACATTAGTCCTAATAAAACAAATAATATTAAAAAATTCGAATCGCCAAAAAATATTTTCCAAATATTAAAAAGAAGAAATACTCGATTAATATGGAAATTCCATTATTTTCTAAAATTATTCATTCAAAGATTATACATCGATCTATTTTTATCTATCATTAATATTCCCAGAATTAATACACAACTCTTTCTTGAATCAACAAACAAATTGATTGATAAATACATTTCCAATAATGAAATAAATCAAGAAAAAATTAATAATCAAAAAAAAATTCACTTTATTTCGACTATAAAAAAGTCACGTTATAATATTAGTAAGAAAAATTCACATATTTTTTTGATTTATCCTACTTATCACAAGCCTATGTATTTTACAAATTATCACAACCCCAAGTTATTAATTTGTCTAAATTAAGATCTGTTCTTCAATATACCAGAACGTCTTTTTTCCTTAAGACTAAAATAAAGGACTATTTTAGAACACTAGGAATATTTCATTCTGAATTAAAACATAAGAAACTTCAGAGTTATAGAATCAATCAATGGAAAAACTGGCTAAGACGGCATTATCAATATGATTTATCTCAGATTAAATGGTCTAGATTAATGCCACAAAAATGGCGAAATAGGGTTAATCAAGGTTGTATGGCTCAAAATAGAAATTTAAACAAATGGAATTCATATGAAAAAGACCAATTAATTCATTACAAAAAAGAAAATGATTCTGAGCTCTATTCATTAGCAAACCAAAAAGATAATTTTAAAAAATGTTATAGATATGATCTTTTAGCATATAAATCGATTAATAAAGATAATTTTAAAAAATGTTATAGATATGATCTTTTAGCATATAAATCGATTAATTATGAAAATAAAAATGACTCTTTTATTTCTAGATTACCCTTTCAAGTAAATAAGAACCTCGAAATTTCTTCTAATTCCAACACGTCCAAACACAACCTTTTTGATATGCTCGGCAATCTTCATATCAATAATTATCTAAGAAAAGGCAATATTCTATATATAGAAAGAAATCTCGATAGAAAATATTTTGATTGGAAAATTATCCATTTTTCTCTTAGACAAAAAGAAGATATTGAGGCCTGGGTTAAGATCGATACCAACAGTAATCCAAATACTAAAATCGGTATTAATAATTATCAAATAATTGACAAAATTGATAAAAAAGGCCTTTTTTATCTTACGATTCATCAAAATCCAGAAAACAATCAAAAAAATTCGAAAAAAGACTTTTTTGATTGGATGGGAATGAATGAAAAAATATTTAATCGTCCCATATTGAATCTGGAATTTTGGTTCTTCCCAGAATTTGTACCACTTTATAATGTATATAAAAGAAAACCGTGGATTATACCAAGCAAATTACTTCTTTTAAATTTGAATACAAATGAAAATGTTAGTCAAAATAAAAACATCAATAAAAACCAAAAACAAAACTTTTTTATACGATCAAATAAAAAAATAAAGAATCGAATTCAAGAAGCAAAAGAACCCGCAAGTCAAGGAGAAAAAGAGCGTGGATCAGATATAGAAAACAAAGGAAATCTGGGCCCTGTTCTCTCAAAACATCAAAACGCTCTTAAACTTAAAAAAGATTACGCGGAATCAGACACAAAGAAGGGTAAAAAGAAAAAACAATACAAAAGCAACACGGAAGCAGAACTAGATTTGTTCTTGAAACGTTATTTGCTTTTTCAATTGAGATGGAACGATGCTTTGAATCAAAGAATGATCGAGAATATCAAGGTATATTGTCTCCTGCTTCGACTGATAAATCCAAGCAAAATTGCTATATCGTCAATTCAAAGGAGAGAAATGAGTTTGGATATAATGCTGATTCAGGAGAATTTAACTCTTACAGAATTGATGAAGAAGGGGATATTGATTATCGAACCTATTCGGTTGTCTGTAAAAAATAATGGACAATTTATTATGTATCAAACCATAGGTATTTCATTGGTTCATAAAAGTAAACACCAAACTAATCAAAGATACCCAGAACAAAGATATGTTGATAAAAAGAATTTTGATTTGCTTGTTCCTGAAAATATTTTATGGTCTAGACGTCGTAGAGAATTGAGAATTCAAAGTTTTTTTAATTCTTTGAATTGGAATGGCATCGATAGAAATTCAGTATTTTGCAACGAAAACAATGTAAAAAACTGGAGTCAATTTTTGGATGAAAGGAAACCTCTTTATAAAGAGAAAAATGAATTAATTAAATTGAAGTTCTTTCTTTGGCCTAATTATCGATTAGAAGATTTAGCTTGTATGAATCGTTATTGGTTTGATACCAATAATGGTAGTCGTTTCAGTATCTTAAGGATACATATGTATCCACGATTGAAAATAAATTGATAGTACTATATATCCTGTTTCCTATAGAGTATCTGAAAGTAAACAAATGTACACATGCTTTGTCTTACATCTCATTTGAATCTAATTCGAGTAGACGGTACTAAATCAATAAGGTATCGATTAGATCTAGAAATGAATCAACAGAATCTTCTTCATTTTAGGATTTTAGGTTTAAATTAGTCGCTTTTGTGAATGAAAAAAAAGTACCTACCATCTTTTTGGATTCCTATCTGAATCAAATTTTGAATTTGATTAATTTATTGGAATTGATAAAATTAGGAGTTCATAAAGAAATTAAGTCTATATACCACGTTCAAATTACTGGCATTATTATTACTGATCGATAAAATTCGATAAAATCCATATCTGTAAAATAAAGAAAGGGGAAATTCTTTTATGGTAAAAAATTCTGTCATTTCAGTTATTTCTCAAGAAGAAAAGAGAGGATCTGTTGAATTTCAAGTATTCAATTTCACCAATAAGATACGGAGACTTACTTCACATTTAGAATTGCACAAAAAAGACTATTTATCTCAGAGAGGTTTGAAGAAAATTTTGGGAAAACGTCAACGACTCCTAGCTTATTTGTCAAAAAAAATAGAGTACGTTATAAAGAATTAATTAATCAGTTGGACATTCGAGAGACAAAAACTCGTTAATTTGCTTTATTTGAAGAGTCATTTCATTTTCACTTATATGTTTCGATTAAATTTTGATGAACTTCTTTTCACTTTCAGCAATTCATGGAAGAATGAATCGGTAAAAAACTTATGACTGCACCAACTACAAGAAAAGACCTCATGATAGTCAATATGGGGCCTCAGCACCCATCAATGCACGGTGTTCTTCGACTCATCGTTACTCTAGATGGTGAAGATGTTGTCGACTGCGAACCAATATTGGGTTATTTACATAGAGGGATGGAGAAAATTGCGGAAAACCGAACAATTATACAATATTTGCCTTATGTAACACGTTGGGATTATTTAGCTACTATGTTCACAGAAGCAATAACCATAAATGGACCCGAACAATTAGGCAATATCCAAGTACCTAAAAGGGCTAGCTATATCAGAGTCATTAT
>JASVEL010005992.1:0-184346 GCA_032618575.1 Nicotiana noctiflora | reverse complement strand
CTAGCCAACGTTGGACCACGTGAATTTACATTGGGTTATACTCCATGGCCCATGTCCTGAAGTATCCAGACTCATATGCACAAATCTATTTAGGTTGTTTTCAAGTCTGGCCCAATATACCTCTTAGTCATAGCTTAATACAAATTCCAAAAATACAACATGTAAGTACTTAAATACCGCATTGAACATGAAATCAAATTAACAGATTGATCATATGATAACATAAAGAAAACATTAGTATCCAAATCATGCTTCTAATCTATGAGATATGAACGGAAAAATTGATTATTAGTACATAGCTTTCAAGCAGATACGGGGGCTATAAATATGGCTCTTAATTCAACCATGTGAAGGGTCATTGGGCCTAAATTGAGGCCCACAGTTTGACCCAATTCTTTCTAGGGTGAGCTTTCATGTTCCAAACCCCCAACATGGAGTACAATAAAGAAGGCATGCTGTTACATATTCAGTGCTACAGAAAGATAATCAAACCACAATCACACTTTACAAGCATACTTTACACATTAAAATTGAAATTCCAGGTATACTTGG
This sequence comes from Nicotiana noctiflora, assembly GCA_032618575.1. NCBI lineage: Eukaryota > Viridiplantae > Streptophyta > Magnoliopsida > Solanales > Solanaceae > Nicotiana > Nicotiana noctiflora. The sequence goes on along the minus strand of JASVEL010005992.1, from coordinate 183,794 downwards.
CAAAAATAACAGACTGTATTGATTACCAGTTCTTGATTAAATAAAAATGGATAAGACTCAACTATGGAATGATAGACCAACTTGATCTAAACTATCTAAATAATTACTCTAGTGACTAATAAATGAAGTTTCCACTAGTAGTCCTTTAGAATGCTGCCAACTTTTTTACATACACTCAAAATTCTATTTTTTTAGCTTTGAATCCCAAGGATCTGACCATGTAAAAGATCAGATCCTCCGAGAATATGATTCACACAAGAAATTTTCCACTAATATTGACTATCCAGCAGGTCCAGACACTTGTATAAAAGCTGAGAAAACTAGAAAGCTAGATAACTTAAAAGAAACACATGTAAAGAAAATTGAAATTCAACATTTGAATATTTTCAAGCCATCAGTACATTCTTCAAAATATGCTTGCACTCCATTTTGTCATTCAAAATTCAGGAAGTACCTGATTGTAGAGAACAAAACAAAGTAAAGAACTTCAGCAAGAAAATCAGTAAAGATCAGCAGCAAAAAACAACACTATCCAACTTCAAACTTAGTTCATTCTTTGATTTACCAAAACCAGAAATTCTTAGAGATTTACTCTAACTTTCCTTTCTTTTTCCAAATCAGAATTTTGATCAGCTACTAATACAATAATAAATCTGAACTTTTAGGGTATTTAAAGGTCTAAAAGATCTCTGCCTAATGAAAGAAAAATGGGTGCTATTTATAGGTATCCAATGTGCCATGTACTGAAAAGAATAATAGAATTATTCCTTTCAGTCCACTCCTAAATTCAGGAAAAAGAATTTTTCATAACTAAAATTGGGCAGCTGTTGGACAGCTGTCCATATTCAGATATTTTCACATATTTTTAACACCAATTCTAGACAGCTGATAGTAAAAATACTGCTACAGCAAAATATTTGATCATTCTGAAATTAATTAGCAACCTAATCAACTAACATCTAAATTCAAACAAACTAAGAGATATGCAAATCAGTTGACAATTAATTAATTTAGCTCGATTAACCGGAAACACACGTGACTGACCAAATAGAAACACCGACTTTAAACAATCTAAGAACTAATTCAAACAAGTGAATAATAAGAACTAATTCAAAACAAGTAAATAATAAACTAATTTACACAACTAAATAATCCAAACTAATTCAAACAAGTAAAACACCCGAATTAGTTTAAACAAGTAGATAATAAAACTAACCTAAATAATCAAATACTCAAACAAATTCAAACAAGTACATAACCAAAATTTATTCAAACAGGTAAAAGAAAAATGAGAAAACAAACAAGTAGATAACCAAAATTTATTCAAACAAGTAAAAGAAAAATGAGAAAATAGACACAAAATAAAAAACAAATGAAAGGAAAGAGGACGGGAGAAATAAGTTCATGGAAAAGACCCTATTAACTAACATTGGAATCAGACTCAAATTTTTAGATGAAGCTAATGACTAATTAACCACTGAAAATAACCACGGAATGTTACTTAATCTGAGCCTACCTTAATAAACTAGAACAAACTACAGAGCCATGAATTAAAAAACAATTAATCTAGCAAACTAAAGAGGCATGAATTACTGACTCAAGATAGGAAAGATAGTGTTGGAAAACTTTACCATCTTATGGGTAAAAAATACGTGAGACAGCCTACGATGCTCTGCTCCTCGTCGATTGACCACTCAAGGGTCTTTTCCTCCGAGGAATCCAGCCTTGCATGGAGTTTTGATAGGATTTTATGGAAGAAAAGACTCATGAGAGTCCAAATCTCTAAGAAAATAGCATAGACGAACTCTTCACACTCGAATGCTGAGGAAATAGCTGACTCAAGGGTTTTGAACAAACTGACTGCTTCTTAAAGCTAAAATTTAGGGCTTTCTAAGATGTTTTGGAAAGAACTAGGTCAAGATATGAGATGAGAAGAAAGACAGGGTTATGGGGTGTGATTATCAGTGGGTTTGGAGGAGGCTGAGTGGTGACCGCCGGTGAAGTTTGGTGGAGAACATTAGGGCGACTATGGTTTCAATTTACAGGTTGTTTGGATGGTTGTTACCCATTCTATGTATTGTTTTTTCAGAATAATGTTTGATTTGATTGTTTAGTTAAAATTGGTTATATTTTATTGTTAAATTCATTATTCCGGAACAATGAAAAATTTTATTTTTTGGAACAATCGATTTAGTGTGTTGGGTTGTTTCCTATTTTTCTATCCAATTATGCCCTAATATATTACTATATAATTTTATTTTATCCTTTACCTTTTTTATTTTTATTTTAAATAATAGCAAAGTCTTTTTCTCATATAATTTTATCTGAAGTCTAATAACCTATATAAATTTTCAAAGACAGAATCCCAAATATTACTTTATACGTGAGAATCTCATTTTTCCTTCTACCGCTTGATTCTCTGGCCGAGTTGGAATTGCGGGGACAACTATAGCTCCAGAAGAAAATTAACGACTTGGCATTACCGATTAAGGAGAAGGTCCGCTTCCTACTCTTTTGGTATATGTTTTCCCTTACTTTTGTTTCATTATTTCTTCTAATTTGATTTATAAATCCAATTATAGTTACTTTATCTCCAATTAATTTTGTGATATTGGTTATTTTCAATTGTGCAAGGTATTATTATTTATCTTTATTCTGCCAACTCTTTCATTCGTTTCTTTATCATCGTTGTTAAATTTTTATCCTTAACTTATGAAAATATTACTTATGATCTAAATTTTGCATGAAGTATACTTAAAAAAATTTAAATCATTATTATAATCTAATACTTTTTATTATTTTTAATATTTTTAACTTGTTCTACTAATTTCAATAAATTTGCATGAATTTGATTTCTTAACTTATATATAAGACATAATTGGTGATAAATATAGAAATGAGTTTTCTTAAGTAATTGTTTGTGTAAATTTTGATAATTAAATATTTAAAATAATTGAAGGTATTTTAGTAAACTTATCTGTTACAGTACAGTACGATACAATCAAACCAAATAGCAAAATGTTATTTAACATCACATAATACAATCTATCCAAACATTATATTTATAAAAATGATACGATACAATACAATACAGTACAATAAGATACATTGTGAAACGATAGGTAACAACGATCCAAATAGAGTGTTAGGGACGGATGAGAGATTGGGGGAGTTCTTTGGGTGTTGGGGCGAGTTCAGACATATATATGGGAAGTGGGAAGTGAGTTCCGAGTCGTTGGATCATCATTGATCAACAGTTAGGTTTACATGCCTCAAAACCGCGCCGTCTTGGGTAAGGGATGGGGGCTGGATCGGGTATGGTATTGGGTTGGATGGATCAGGGTGTGGTTTGGCTCAAAAATGGTTTTGGCCCAATTTCGGGTCCAAACAATTTTTATTCTTCTTCTTTTTTTATTTTGCATTGACTTGATTTCTTTTTAATATTCAATTTTAAAAACTCAATTAAACCTAAATTAAATCCTAAACCAAACTTAACAATGTAAAATTAACTTAATTATCTATTTGTAATACTAAAATGATTAATTGATTTAATACTACTGAAACAAGGTACTAATTTATAAAACTAAAGCTAAAATAAAATAACTTATAAATTTTTTATTTTTTAATTATTGATGCATTTAATTGACAATTAAACAAAAAATACAACTATCAACCTAAGAATGCAATGCATGAGACTTAACATATTTTTTGGGTATTTATATGTTTTTAATATATGCAAAAATGCAAACAATAAAGCAAATATTCCTAGAAATTTTATAAAATTAAAGTAAACTACAAAAAATCTATTTACTGATTTTGTGGGAGTATTTTGGTCGGGCAAAAATTACGTACTCACATCAAGGTTATCAGAAAAATATCATTATTTCTTTTCATTTTTGAAAAAGAAGAATGATTTTGTGTGGACTCGTGAATGTCAAGCATTGAAAGACCTAAAATTGTACTTGTCCAGTCCTCGGCTAATGTCCAAACTGAAGGAGGGTGGACACTTATCAATATATTTAGCAGTTTTTGAGGTTGCGGTGAGTGCAATTTTGGTCTGGGAGGAAGAAAATACTTAGTTTCCTGTTTGTTATGTTAGTAAAATTTTATCGGGAGCGAAGATGCTTTATCACCACATGGAAAAGTTGTCTCTAGCTCCCATAGTTGCCTCTCAAAAGCTTAGACCTTACTTTTAGTGTCATACAATAGCCATAGTGATGACTTTTCCTTTGAGTGTCCTTTATTAACCTGAATTATTAGGTCTATTGGCTAAATGTGCTGTAGAAATTAGTGAATTTGATATTGAATATAAACCTCGGAGAACTATCAAATCACAAGTTTTGGCCGATTTTATGGATGACTTTCGTCTAGCTTTGATTCCTTTATATTCTAAAGAAGCAGTTCTAGTATTGGGAACCGTCTTCGGTGTATAGACCTTATTTACGGGCGGCGCCTCCAACATAAAAGGTTCCGGTCTTGAGATAGCAATAATCACCCTTCGGGAGAGAGCCTGAGACATGCCATTAGAACTATACCTTTGACTAAAAATGAAGCCGAGTATAAGCTTTGGTTGCAAGACTCGAATTAGCCGGGGGCTGGGACCTGAGGTAATTGAAATAAAGTGCGACTCCCAACTGATACTCTTTGACACCAAAGAGGAGCGCATGCTGCAGTACTTGAATAAAGTTCAAGTGTTATTTTCCCAATTTAGGGAGTGGTCGATAATTCATATCCTAGGGGAAGAGAACATTGAGGCAGACACATTAGTAAAATTTAGGGCCGTCCACATAAATTAGAGGAGTTGATTCCAGTGCAGTCATTCAGCTATTGCATTTGGTACTGGACGTGGATGGATATTGCGAAGTTAAATCAACCAACTAATCTAGGATTGGTGAAATGGGTTTATAGAATATTTAAGGCATGGCAAATAGCTTGAAGATCCTAAAGCTTTCCGTTATTGCCTTGTCTGTCACGACCCTAGTTCACCAATCGTGAACATGTCATGACGGCACCCAGTCTCCGCGACTAGGTAAGCCTAACACGATGCAGAATATACAAGTTCATGAACATTAAATAAGAACATAGCGGAAAAAACGATATAAAGGGAATGTAACAAGTGCCGCTTGGCACATACACTCATCAGCCACACCATATATCATACTACCAAGACCCGGAATCCCACGGGTAACACAGACTAAAAAGGGCAAGTACAACTGTGGCTCTATACATCAAGAATGTCTAAAAACAACAAAATGATGGAAAGTAACTACTATCACTATGAGAATAGAAGGAGGGCCTCCGGATCCGCGGACGTAGCAGATCATACCTCGAGGTCTCCGGATGTGCTGCTGAATCACCTAGGATGAGCCTGTCCTGATGTACCTGGATCTGCACAACAAAAGTGTGCAGAAGAGTAGCATGAGTACACCACGGCGGTACTTAGTAAGTGCCAAGCCTAACCTCGATGGAGTAGTGACGAGGAAGGTCAGGGCCCTACCGAGAGAACAATAACATAATGATCAAAACAGTAATAAGTAGGAATAAGTAAGAATGAGTCTGAAATAATAACAATGAAGTAATTACTGCAACTGACTATAATTAGCTAAATAAAAGTAACCAACACAACATAAACTCAAACCAACAAGTCCAGGACCTATGGGAATTGAACCCACAGTCCCTCTCTATATCCAACAACTCAGGATCTCCGGGAATTTAACCCGCAGTCCCAATATCAGTATCCCTGTGTCTCTGGGAATCGAACTCGCAACCCGTGTCTTAATATCTCAGGATATACGGGAATCGAACCCGCAGTCCATATCTCAATAAATATATCAATAAACTCCGGGTCTCCGGGAATCGAACCCGCAGCCGTTGGATCTCCGGGAATCTAACCCACATTCCACCAACACAAACAATAAAAGAAACGCACAGAGCAAATATAATATGCTTAACTACAACTTCACCAAAACCAGTGCCAACAATTATCAAGAAGTTCAAATAAGACAATTAGGCAATTAGACAGATAAATCCTATCAAATTATGCTTTCCTAACAAATCTCAGGTAAATGTCACAATTTAATCAACTAAGAACAGGAATATCATGAATTTGACAATTCAAGTAAAATGAGTTCCAACAATCTGCGCATGTACACGCCCATCACCTAGCGTACAAGGCATTAAAATTATCATATAATATCCTAGGGGTGAAGGTTCCCCCACAAGAGGTTAGACAAGCCACTTACCTCGACTCCGGTACAGAACTGCTAAGAGACAACTCTCTTGCCATGAATATCGGCCTCCACTGGTGTAGTATCTGATCAAAATCAATAGAAATACATCAAAATAGGCCAATTGGGCATTACCCAATCGAAACAATTCAAAATACACCAAAAACCACAAGTTGCCAAAACCCGACTTTTGGTACGCTTCTCGAAAAATTATGAAACTTATATATTCAGGTTCCTTATCTCAACACGAGTCCATGCATAAAAAATTTACCAATATCGGACTCCGTTTGCCCATTCAAATCGACGATTTACCATAATTTAGGCATAGGTCTAAAACCCCCCATTAATCTTCCATTGACAGTGAAATACTCAAGGATTTCATGATAAAATGACGAAATTAGGCCAAGAAACTTACCTCTGATGATTACCCGATGATTCTCCAAAAATTCCCCGTGAGTTTCTCTCTTTAGAACTCAAAAATGGCATTTTTGGGACTATTTCCGCGACTGGACTGTGTTCTGATATTTAATTCACTGACTGAACAATTACCCTACGCGTTCGCATTCCAATCCACGCGTCCGCGATGCTTTGCCATCTAACTCTTCACGAACGTGACCTAGCCTCACGCGTTCGCGATGACTAATTCCTCAGTCGCCTATATTTCGCTCTTCGCGAACGCGGCCCACCTAGACGCGAACGCGGTGCATCCCAAACCGCTCCTACGCCAACGCGACATCACTTACGTGAACGCGATTCTCTGTTTTCCCTTGCCTACGCGAACGAGGCACGTGCCTCGCGAACGCGTAGGTCAAAATCTTGCTGCCCTTCTGCTGCAATTTTCTGCCGATTTCTATGTTTCAAAAAGCCCGAATGATGGTCCGAATTCACCCCGAAGCCCCCGGGACCCCACCGAAAACCACCAACATACTCCAAAACACGATACGAACTTGTTCCAATCATAAATATACGTCCTTAAACATAGAAATCATCTAATTATAGCGGATTCAGGCCTAAGTTTTCATCTAAACTCACGAAACCAACATTCAATCAAAAACCCGATCAAACGACGTCCGAATGACCTGAAAGTTTGCAGACATATCCAAAATCACATAACGAAGCTACATAAATTGTCGAAATTCCATTCCGACCCTCAGATCAAAATCTCACCTATCGTTCGGATTCGCCAAAATTTCAGACTTCGGCATTTCAAGCCTAATTGAGCTACAGACCTCCAAAATATATTCCAAACGCGCTCTCGACCCTGAAATCACCTAACTGAGCTAGTGGAACCATCGGATCTCTGTTCCGAGGTCGTCTTAACACTGTTCCGAATACGGACCACTTTTCAACTACAAAGCTCTCATTTAGGGACTAAGTGTCCCAAAAAACTCCAAATTCCAGAACCGACCCTCCCGGTAAACCACAATAGCATAAATGAACTTAGGGAAAAAGTTAAATTGGGGATCGGGGCATAAATTTCAAAAATGACCTGTCGGGTCGTTACATCTTCCCACACTTAAAGATTCGTTCGTCCTCGAACGAGCATAGAAAACATACCCGGAGTGGTGAAGAGATGAGGGTACTAGTTGCGTATATCCTGCTCGGTCTCCCAAGTCGCCTCCTCGGCCAGCTGACCCTGCCACTGGACCTTTACTGAAGCGATGTTCTTTGACCTTAGCTTCCTAATTTGCCTGTCCAGAATGGCCAATGGCTCCTCAACATAAGACAGATCCTCGTCTAGCTGAACAGAAGTGAAATCCAACATATGCGACGGGTCACCATGGTATCTCCGGAGCATAGAGACATGAAATAAGGGATGTACTCCGGCTAGGCTGGGAGGTAAGGCCAACTCATAAGCAACCTCCCCAACACGCCTCAAGATCTCAAAAGGACCGATAAATCTAGGACTCAACTTCCCCTTCTTCCCAAATTTTATAACGCCCTTCATGGGCGAGACTCAAAGCAGAACCCGCTCGCCAACCATAAAAGCCACATCGCGGACCTTCTTGTCCGCATAACTCTTCTGTCTAGACTGGGCTGCACGAAGTCTATCCTGAATTACCTTGACCTTGTCCATTGCATCCTGGACCATATCAGTACCTAGCAGTCTGGCCTCGCCCGGCTCGAACCAACCCATGGGAGACCTGCACCTCCTACCATTTAGAGCCTCATACGGTGCCATCTGAATACTGGACTGGTAGCTGTTGTTACAAGCAAACTCCGCCAGTGGCAAGAAATGATCCCATGAACCTCCAAAATTAATCACGCACGCATGGAGGATATCCTCTAAAATTTGAATAGTGTGCTCGGACTGTCCATCAGTTTGGGGGTGAAACGCTGTGCTCAGCTCCACCCGAGTGCCTAACTCCTGCTGTACGGCTCTCTAGAACCGTGAAGTGAACTGAGTGCCTCTATCTAAAATGATGGAAACTGGAATACCATGCAGCCGAACTATCTCCCCGATGTAGATCTCCGCCAGTCGCTCCGATGAATAAGTAGTGCTCACCGGTATGAAATGGCCGGACTTGGTCAGCCGATCCACAATAACCCAAATGGAATCGAACTTCCTAACAGTCCATGGAAGCCCAGATACAAAGTCTATGGTGATGCGCTCCCATTTCCACTATGGAATCTCAATCTGCTGCATTAACCCACCCGGACGCCGATGCTTATACTTCACCTGCTGGCAGTTGAGACACCTAGAAACATAATCAACTATATCCCTCTTCATCTGCCTCCACCAGTAATGCTGTCTCAAGTCCTGATACATCTTCGCGGCACCCGGATGGATGGAATACCGCGAGCTATGGGCCTCTGCTAGAATCAGCTCTCGAAGATCATCCACATTGGGCACATAAATACGCCCCTGCGTCCTCATAACTCCATCATCCCCAACGGTAACATCTTGAGCATCACCACACCGAACTCTATCTTGGAGGACAAGCAAATGAGGGTCGTCGAACTGATGATCCCTGATGCGGTCAAATAGAGAAGAGCGAGAAACCACATAGGCCAGAACCCGGCTGGGCTCCGAAAGATCCAGTCTAACTAACTGCCTGGCTAAAGCCTGAACATCCATCGCCATATGCCTCTCCGAAGCTGGTAGATATGCCAAACTCCCCAAACTCTCTGCTCGGCGACTCAAGGCATTGGCAACTACATTAGCCTTGCCCGGATGATAAAGAATAGTATTATCATAGTCCTTCAACAACTCCAACCATCTTCTCTGACGCATGTTCAGGTCTTTCTATTAAGCAAGTGCTGCAAGCTCCGGTGATCGGTGTAGATCTCACAAGGAACCCCATACAAGTAATGACGCCAAATCTTCAAGGCGTGAACAATGGCAGCTAGCTCCAGATCATGAACAGGGTAGTTCTTCTCATGTACCTTCAGATGTCTATGGACGCGTAGGCAATCACCCTACCATCCTGAATCATTACTGCACCGAGTCCAACTCGTGAGGCATCACAATATACTATATAGGACCCCGAACTTGTAGGTAACATCAAGATAGGGGCCGAAGTCAAAGCTGTCTTGAGCTTCTGAAAGCCCGCCTCACACGCCTATGTCCACTAGAAGGGGGCACCCTTTTGAGTCAATCTGGTCATAGGTTCTGTGATCGAAGAGAACCCCTCTACGAAACGACGATAATAACCCGCCAAATCAAGGAAACTGCGAATCTCAGTAGCTGAAGAGGGTCTGGGCCAACTCTGCACGGCCTCCACCTTCTTCGAATCCACTCGAATACCATCACTCGACGCCACGTGGCCTAGAAATGCCACTGAACTCAGCCAGAATTCACATTTAGAGAACTTGGCATATAGTTGCTTCTCCCTCAGAGTCTGAAGCACTATCCTCAGATGTTGCTCTTGCTCTTCCCGAATCCTGGAATATACTAGAATATCATCAATGAAAACAATCACGAACGAGTCCATATATGGCCTGAACACACTGTGCATCAAATGTATAAAGGCTGCTAGGGCATTAGTCAGCCCGAAAGACATCACGAGGAACTCGTAGTGACCATACTGAGTCCTGAAAGCAGTCTTCGAGATATCTGGCTCCCGAATCTTCAGGTGATGATAACTAGAGCGCAAATCAATCTTAGAGAACACATGTGCACCCTGTAGCTGGTTAAACAAATCATCAATACGTGGCAAAGGATACTGGTTCTTCACTGTAACTTTGTTCAACTAACGATAGTCAATACACATATGCACAGAACCGTCCTTTTTCTTCACAAACAACACAGGAGCATCCCAAGGCGAAACACTGGGTCGAATGAAACCCTTACCCAATAACTCCTGTAACTGATCCTTCAACTCCTTCAACTCCGGAGGAGCCATACGGTACGGTGGAAAAGAAATGGGCTGAGTGCCCGGCAACAAATCAATAGCAAAATCAATATCTCTGTCGGGCAGCATGCCCGGGAGATCAGCTGGAAATACATCAGCAAAATCACGTACCACTGGAATAGAATCAATAGAAGGAGTGTCAATACTGACATCCCGCACATAAGCTAGATAAGCAGCACACCCCTTCTCAACCGTACGCTGAGCTTTGATAAAGGAAATAACACGGCTAGGGGTGTGATCTAGAGTACCACTCCACTCAATACGTGGAATGCTTGGCATAGCCAGCGTCACGATCTTGGCGTGACAATCACGAATAGCATAATGGGGCGACAACCAGTCCATGCCCAGAATAATATCAAAATCAACCATCCCGAGCAACAATAGATCCGCTCTGGTCTCAAAACCACAGATAGTAACCAAGCACGACCGATACATACAATCCACAACCAAATAATCTCTCACCGGAGTGGAAACATAAATGGGGCACTCAAAAGATCCTGAGGTACACCCAGATGTGAAGCAAAATAAGAGGACACATATGAAAAAGTGGAACCAGGATCGAATAGAATCGATGCCTCTCTGTGACTAACCAAAATAATACCTGTGATAACAAAATCTGGCCTGACCCCTCTCTTGAGGGCGGCCTCTGGTACCCTGATCCCCGCCCCTGGCTGGCTGGGCAGGTGGAGTGGTAGCTGGGGCTGGAATGATAGCATGCTGACACTGCGAACCACGCTGAGGCTGCGAAGACTGCGGAGGTGCTCCTCTCCTACGCCCGGGGCACTCCCTAACCATATGGCGAGTATCCCCGCACTCAAAACAAGCTCTAGGAGGACGCGGTGGCTGTTACTGACCGACATCAACCCCACTAGTCTGACCCCTAGAGGTACCCCGCGCAGGAGGCGCACTGGAAACTAGGGGAGCATAATAAGGCTCCTGAGGTGCTGGAAGAGCTGGAGTACTACCGGATGCTGGCAATGCTGAATGAACTGGACGACCAGAATAACCCCTGCCAAAACGACCGGCTGCTGAAGTGCAGGCACCAGAGAAATGGCCCGACTCACGAAACCTCTTGGCCTCCCTCTCTCCCTACTCTCTAGGGAGAATACTCTTAATCCTCCTAGCAATGCTCACTGCCTGCTAATAAGGTATATCCGTCTCCAACTCCCTGGCCATACTGGACCGGATCGATAGAATAAGGCCCTCAATAAATCTCCGTACTCTTTCCCGGACTGTGGCAACCAAAGCCGGTGCATGCCTGGCGAGATGGGTGAAACTAATAGCATACTTTGATACTGACATGGAGCCCTGTCCCAACTGCTTAAACTCTGATCGCCAAGAATCCCTAAGGCTATGGGGAACAAACTCCCTCAAAAACAGATCAGAAAACTGCGTCCAGGCCAATGAAGCAGACTCATCTGGACTATCCAGCTCATACGTGCGCCACCAATTATAAGCGGCCCCAAGAAGCTGAAAAGCAATGAAGGAAACCCCGCTGGTCTCCACTATCCCTATGGTACGAACAATACGATGACACTCCTCTAGAAAACCCAATGCATCATTTGTAGCCAACCCACTGAACACTGGAGGATCATATTTCTTGAGCCTCTCCAATCTACGATGCTCGTCCTCGGAGGCAGCTGGCCCACCTTCGGGCTGTGCTGGGGCGGCAGGAGGTATAACAATAATCTCTGGAAACTGTCCCACTGGCACTCGCTGCTCTGTAGCGGCTGCGGGAGTCTGGGCCCCTCCCCCGGCCTGAGATGTAGTTGCAGTGAGAGGAAGCAACCCTGCCTGAGTTAAAGTGGTATACATACTCATGAACTGGGCCAGGGTCTCCTGGAGTGCTGGAGTAGTAGCAGCTGTAGTCGGTGTCCCAGGTGCATGCGCTCCAACCTGATCCACCGGTGGCACCTTAGCGGCAGCGCGCGCGGGTTCTGTGGCTGCACCTCGGGCGCGTCCTCATCCTCTACCACGGCCCCGACCTCTAGCGGTGGCAGCAGGGGGCGCTTGTGCCTGATCCTCGCGAGTAGCACGTGTCCTCACCATCTGTGAGAGAATAGAAAGAAGAAATTTGGATTTGGTGCCAAAAATGTCCCACGACAAGGAATCCAAAAGAAATGAAGAGTTTCCTAAACAGTTACATAGTCTCTCGTAGATAAATACAGACGTCTCCGTATCGATCAACGAGACTCTAAGTAACCGGTCTATTGGATTTACTTGAACCTAGAGCTCTCATACCAACTTATCACGACCCTAGTTCACCAATCGTGAACCTGTCATGACGGCACCCAGTCTCCGCGACTAGGTAAGCCTAACACGATGCGTAATATACAAGTTCATGAACATTAAATAAGAACATTACGGAAAAACGATATAAAGGGAATGTAACAAGTTCCGCTTGGCACACACACTCATCAGCCACACCATATAGCATACTACCAAGACCCGGAATCCCACGGGTAACACAGACTAAAAGGGGAAAGTACAATTGTGGCTCTATACATCAAGAATGTCTAAAAACAACAAAATGAGGGAAAGTAACTACTATCAGTATAAGAATAGAAGGAGGGCCTCCGGATTCGCGGACGTAGCAGATCATACCTCGAGGTCTTCGGATGTGCTGCTGAATCACCTAGGATGAGCCTGTCCTGATGTACCTGGATCTGCACAACAAAAGTGTGCAGAAGAGTAGCATGAGTACACCACGGCGGTACTCAATAACTGCCAAGCCTAACCTCGATGGAGTAGTGACGAGGAAGGTCAGGGCCCTACCGAGAGAACAATAACATAATGATCGAAACAGTAATAAGCAGGAATAAGTAAGAATGAATCTGAAATAACAACAATGAAGTAATTACTACAATCGACTATGATTAGCTAACTACAAGTAACCAACATAACATAAACTCAAACCAGCAAATCCAGGACCTGTGGGAATTGAACCCACAGTCCCTCTCCATATCCTGAACAACACAGGATCTCCGGGAATTTAACCCGCAATCCCAATATCAGTATCTCCGGGTCTCCGGGAATCGAACCCGCAACCCGTATCTCAACATCTCAGGATATCCGAGATCTCAGGATCTACGGGAATCAAACCCGCAGTCCATATCTCAATAAATATATCAATAAACTCCAGGTCTTCGGGAATCAAACCCGCAGCCCTTGGATCTCCGTGAATCGAATCCGCAACCCTTGGATCTCCGAGAATCGAACCCGCAGTCCACCAACACAAACAATAAAAGAAACACACAGAGAAAATATAATATGCTTAACTACAGCTTTACCAAAACCAGTGCCAACAATTATCAAAAAGTTCAAATAAGACAATTAGGCAATTAGACAGATAAATCCTATCAAATCGTGATTTCCTAACAAATCTCAGGTAAATGTCACAATTTAATCAACTAAGAACAGGAATATCACAAATTGGACAATTCAAGTAAAATAAGTTCCAACAATCTGCGCATGTACACACCCATCACCTCGCGTACAAGGTATTTAAATTATCATATAAGATCCTAGGGTGAAGGTTCCCCCACACGAGGTTAGACAAGCCACTTACCTCGACTCCGGTACAAAACCGCTAAGAGACAACTCTCTTTCCACGAATATCGGTCTCCATAGGTGTAGTATCTGATCAAAATCAATAGAAATGCATCAAAATAGGCCAATTGGGCATTACCCAATCGAAACAATTCAAAATACACCAAAAACCACAAGTTGCCAAAACCTGACTTTCGGTGCGCTTCTCGAAAAATTATGAAATTTATACATTCGAGTTCCTTATCTCAACACGAGTCCATGCATATAAAATTTACGAAAATCGGACTCCGTTTCCCCATTCAAATCGACGATATACCATAATTTAGGCCTAGGGCTAAAACCCCCTATTAATCTTCCATTAAAAGTGAAATACTCAAGGATTTCATGATAAAATGATGAAATTAGGCCAAGAAACTTACCTCCGATGATTACCCGATGATTCTCCAACAATTCCCCGTGAGTTTCTCTCTCTAGAACTCGAAAATGGCATTTTGGGACTATTTCTGCGACTGGATTGTGTTCTGATATTTAATTCAATGACTGAACAATTACCCTACACGTTCACATTCCAATCCACGCGTCCGCGATGATTTGCCGTCTAACCCTTCACGAACGCGACCTAGCCTCACGCGTTCGCGATGACTAATTCTTCAGCCGCCTATCTTTTGCTCTTCGCGAATGCGACCCACCTAGACACGAACGCGGTGCGTCCCAAGCCGCTCCTACGTGAATGCAACATCACTTACGTGAACGTGATTCTCAGTTTTCCCTTGCCTACGCGAATGCATCACGTGCCTCGCGAATGCGTAGGTCAAAATCCTACTGCACTGCTGCTGCAATTTTCTGTAGATTTCTAAGTTTCAAAAAGCCCGAATAATGTCCGAATTCGCCCCGAGGCCCCCGGGACCCCAACGAAAACCACCAACATACTCCAAAACACAATATGAACTTGTTCTTATCATAAAAACACGCCCTTAAACACATAAATCATCAAATTATAGCGGATTCAAGCCTAAGTTTCATCTAAACTTCCGAAACCAACATTCAATCAAAAACCCGACCAAACGACGTCTGAATGACCTAAAATTTTGCATACATATCCAAAATCACATAACGAAGCTACAGAAATTGTCGAAATTCCATTCTGACCCCCGGATTGTGCGCCCTTGAGACTTGAGAGTTTGATGACTGAGGTGGACTTTAGAGCCCTGTTGAGAGTATTATTGTGGATCGATCTACACATCGCAACAAGACATATTAGCTTTATTATTTGTTATTATTGTTGTTGTTATTGTTATTGTTGTTGTTGTTGTTGTTATTACTACTACAACCAAACTTTACAGGAAGCGTTTAACCAACATATATGACCTGTATCGGGCGTCGAAACCAAAATACGAGCTCGCTACCATTACTTTTTAATCAAATTTCAGTTTCATTTTCCTTAAACATTTTCAGAAAACAATTTAATAGAAAAATTCTTTTATCGTGGTTCTAGACCTCGAATTTCGATTCCGGGCATACGCCCGAGTTCCATATTTTTCTATGGATTTTCTAAGACTGTCAAATCACGGTTTCAGGTCCGTTTACCAAAAATGTTGACCAAAGTCAACCATATCAATATTGATATCAAAATTCTTCAAATTGTTCACATATTTCAACATAAAAATTTTCTAGCTTTGCACCCGGACTGTGCATACAAATCAAGGCAACTACAAATGAGGTTTTCAAGGCCTCAAAAGCTCGAAATGATTGAGAAACAAGTGATGACCCTTTGGGTCGTCACATCGAGGCTCCCTCAAGAAGGAAACATATCAAACGCAACTGCTAAAGAATATCAATCCATACTTCAAGGACTAAATTAGAATTTGAAGATAGTGAAGTTTGATCAACCAAACCAATGCCACAAATCAATCCCTGTAATATGGATATGATTTGGTGATATGATTCTTCGAGTTAACAAAGACCAACCGACCAAGATCAAGATCTTGAAACAAAAATGTGGTTTGTAGGCCGGTTTCAAGAAACAGCGTATCTCAATCTTAGAACTCAGAATCTAATGATTCAAAAATGAGATGAAAGATGATGATCCAAACTATAAGAAAGACTATTTACTCATTGAAAACAAGTAAATATTGATGTTGCACAAGTTCAATGAAAGTTAAGATTCTATGATATCAAAAGAACGAGTTTAGACCAAGAAACGTGTTATTGAAAGATCAAGTTCTAAACAAGTTCCTAAATTCACCACTTAGAATCAATTAACGTGATAAAAAAATACCACACATAATTGAAAATAAGATAAATACTATCACCACCTTGCTTGGAACCAAAAACAAGGATAAAGAAGACAAAATAGAGAAAACTCCTCTATTGTAAAACTAGGACAAGCCTCAAAAACATAAATATTTATTCTACAAGGCAAGAGAACCATTTATATAGGCCTAGAGTCTCTTCTTTGATGACAACAATTCCTATTTTAATAAGGAAATAAAATAACTAAAGACAAGAAAAGTAACATCCCTATTCTACAAGGAAAATAAACTAAAAGGAAAATCCTTATTCTAAAAGGAATAAAATAAATTCTATTTTAAGAAGGAAAGAATCTCGGCTTCTTAAAATCAATTTTGAGCTTCTTGGACTTCTTGCGCTTCATGAAAAAAAGTCCATCTATTTGGAATTGAGCTCTAAAATATTTTCTTGGCCAAAATTAATGAATTGAACATAGATTCTTCTTGTACATTATTCTCC
Source organism: Nicotiana noctiflora (assembly GCA_032618575.1). NCBI lineage: Eukaryota > Viridiplantae > Streptophyta > Magnoliopsida > Solanales > Solanaceae > Nicotiana > Nicotiana noctiflora. Next base: position 166,915 of record JASVEL010005992.1, on the reverse strand, counting down.
CCTGGTTGAGAAAGACTCATCCTCGAGTCTTAAGGCTCCACAAATGGCACAACATTGGTAATTTTCATGATTTGGTTGAACTCATACTCACCAGGCTCTAAGTTACATTTTTCTAACTTGTCAAAGAGCTTCATCTTATTGTAACAAAGCTTAGCATGTGGCCGAACTAAATATCACTTTCTCAATAGTTGTTTTGTAGCAATATTTCTACGATAAATTCTCCTAAATAGATTTTCAAACACTAATCCATAATCATAAGTAGTTTTCTTTTTATCTTTAGAAATCTTGAACTTCTCCATGTCAATTTGGTGCTTATGGGATATGGCCTAAAAAGTTGATTTAGTACCACAAAAATCCTTAGAAGAATCAATTTCAAGTATCTTTGGATCTATCTTGAAAATCAAAGTATATCTTCTTGAGAATTCATCAGCAACAATGCTCTCATATTTAACTAGATCATATCTTTTGATAGTATTTGTTTTGAGATTTCTTGTTCCAACATATTCTTCAAAATATTCATCCCTTGGGGCAAGAAAAAACATGAACAAAATATGAACTCAAACACTCCATTATGTACTCCTTTTTAAGAAACCCTTCCTCACATATTTGCAAAAATTCATGGACTTCTAGATTAATGCAATTTGTCCTCATTGGGAAGGATAGAGTCAACAATCAAATCAATATATGTTGATCATCTCTATTAGTTTAAAAGTTAATCTCACATATGGGATGCTCCAATGGATCGTCATCAAATTTCTGAGGTAAATCTTTAACTTGTAGATCCAGTTCATGCGTCTCCTCCTCCTTGATTGGACCAACGTTTAAAGGCTTTTAGCTATTGATTGGACTAATTATTTGTAATTTAGTTAGAAAAGAATCATTATTGAGCTTCAGACTTTTAGCAATTTCTTCTGGATTCAATGGTACTAAAATAACCTTATGTTTATCCTTTATAAAAAGATAGGTATTAAGGTATTCATCATATTTAGCACACCTATCAAACACCCATGTTCTTCCAAGTAATAAGTGACAAGCATCCATCTTCACTACGTCACACCAAATCTGGTCTTTATAGATTTTACCAGTAGAAAAAGAGACTAGGCATTGACGAGTTACCTCTAAACCATCATTATCTTCAACTTCGATGTTGTTAGGATATGGATGAAGTTTGGTTGACAAGCCAATTTGTATAGCCATCTCTTCAGAAATGATATTTATGTGACTCCCAGAACAATGATCAGCCAACAGACTTTTCCATAGGAGATATATCTAGTGGAAAATTAGATTTATGTTGTCTCGTTTCTTCATATTCTTGAACCAAGAATCTTCCTCTTGGCTGAATCTTAGGAATGATGATTTTTCAACCTTTGGACATGTGGGTTATAGCTCTGAGACTGAATTGATGTAATTCTTCGAGTTAGCAAGGAACCAACCGACTAGGATCAAGATCTTGAAATGAAAACGGGGATTGTGGGCCGGTTTCAAGAAATAGTGTATCTCAAGCTTTAGGACTCAGAATCTGATGATTCAAAAATGAGATGAAAGATGACGATCTGAACTATAAGAAAGACTATTTACTCATTCAAAACAAGTAAATATTGATGTTGCACCAGTTCAATGAGAGTTTAGATCAAGAAACGTGTTCTTGGAAGATCAAAACCTAAACAAGTTCCTAAAGTCACCACTTAGAATCAATTGACATAATAACGAAATACCACATGCAATTGAAAACAAGATAAATATTATCATCGCCTTTCTTTGAACAAAAGACAAGGATAAAGAAGACAAAATAGAGAAAAAAAAACTCTATTATAAACTAGGTCAAGCCTCAAAAACGCGAATTTTCATTTTACAAGGCAAGAGAACCCATTATATAGGCCTAGAGTCTCTTCTTTGATGGCTACAATACCTATTATAATAAGGAAATAAGATCACTAAAGACGAGGAAAGTAAAATCCCTATTCTACAAGGAAAAGAAACTAGAATCCTACTAAAAGGAAAATCCTTATTCTAAAAGGAATAAAATAAATCCTATTTTAAGAAGGAAATAATCTTGGCTTCTTGAAATCAATCTTGAGCTTCTTGGATTTCTTGGCTTCTTGAAAATAAGTTCATCTGCTCGGACTTGAGCTCTAAAATATTATCTTGGCCAAAATTAATAAAATTTAACATAGATTCTTCTTTTACAGCAAAGGGGAAGGATGTAAACGAATCCAACCCATCTCATGTGTAGGATTCGGAGGCACCCTTTGGGTCAAATATCTTAGAGGATTCTGTGCCTCAATCAAAGATCAGTCTGCAACGGCTATTCAAACTCTCCAATAAGAAGACTAGAAAACTCAAGAATATGATTCACGCAACAACACAAACTATTTCTTAGCCTTTCTAGTTCTTAGTACAAATACTGTATTCTTGAGTCAACAAGTGTCACAAAAGGTATGAAGAGTTAGAACACAAAAAGAGAGTCGTGAAAGCACTGCAAAAATCACTGTTAATGTATATCATTGATAGTGTACGTACTAAAACCATCACTGCTGTAATCATTTATCAAAGATCTAAGAGAACACTTGTGACCCAGGGGAACCGGACGTAGGTACAACACTGGTACTGAACCAGTATAAAAATTGGCGTGCCTTCTTTACCTTTCTGTTCATTTAGTTATGTGACGATCCGACCCTTCATCTCAGGTGTAACCGCCCCGTGTTTCCCACATTGTGTTGCCTTATGTTTCATTATCAGTTTTGGGTGCGTTAGAATTAAATTGGAGTAATTCTATTAAGAAATGAGAACCTTAGTCTCTTTTAAGAAGACTTAAGTTGGAAAAGTCAACCGGATGTTGACTTATGAGTTAGAGTACTCAGAATCGAATTCTGATGATTCGGTTAGCTCCGTATGATGAAATGTGACTTAGGAGCGCAATCAAAAGTAATTTTGGAGGTCCAGTGAAGAAGTTAGCATATTTTGGTGAAGTTAGTATTTTGGCGAATTCCGATTGATAGGTGATATTTTGATTCGGGAGTCAAAATGGAATTCTGAGAGTTGTAGTAGCTTCGTTAGGTGATTTTGAACTTGTCCGCAAAATTTCAGGTCATTCGGACGTCATTTGGTTGGGTTTCGGATTGGATGTGAATTTTGAAAGTTAAAGTTAAACATAAGCTTGAATTTGTTGAAAACGGACGATTTTGATGTTAAAGATAGAGTTTTGATGATTGGAACAAGTTTGAATAAGGTTATAGGACGTGTTGGTACTTTTGATTGAGGTCCTGGGGGCCTCGGGTGAGTTTCGGGGTGGTTTCGGACCATTTCTAAGCCATTTTGAACTGCTGGTTTTTGGCTACAACAATGCTCTATGCGATCGCGGGGAATTGGTCGCGATCGCGGTGAGTAAAATCTGAGAAAAACCTTAATGAATTGCGATCGCGTAAAGCGCTTTGCGATCGCAAAGAAGAAATTTCTGTCGCGCAGGTCCTACTTCGGAAGGTCATATATTTTTATCTACAAGTAATTTTGAGGTGATTTAAAAACGAAAGTTGTAGCACATCTTGTCTAGTTTTCATAAAGATAAGGAAATAGTGATTTTTATGTCTGTGCAAAAGGTTATGGATGTTACACTATAGGCTGTCCGAGGAGGATCTTTAATACACATGTATGCATTGGGAAGCATATATCTCAAAATGTATAAGGATTCAGGAAATGAGGAACAAACGAAAGTCATAGCCCTATGTGTCTAGTTTCCAGAACATCAAACCATTTGTCATTTGGAGTTGTGTGCAAAACGTTATGACCATTATATTGAAGCATGTCCGGAAGTACCGGAATTTATGCACCGCGATCGCGAAGCCCTTCCCGCGATCGCGAAGGGTAATTTTTGGGCCAGAAATTTGTTCTCCACGATCGCAATGAACAAAATGCCTGGGCAGAATGTTTTAAAACAATCCAGTCGCGAAAATAACCCATTTTTCCACCATTTTTGGTCACTCTTGAGAGCTTTTGGACGGGAAATGAGGGGGTTTCGACTGGGAATCATTGGAGGTAAGTTTTATGAGTTAATTACATGTTTTTATACAAGAATAATCCATGGAATACATGAATTTATGGCTAAAAATCAAGAAAATATGGCTTGAGCAAAAATCTTAAATTTATGATTTGAAGGGCCATTTGTGGTCCGAATTGAGAGTTCTTGGTATGTCGGTCTCGTGGCGAGACGAGGATTCCAGAAATGTGAATTTCGTAATTTTCAGAATGTGGGCCCGGGGCTCGAGTTTTGCCAATTTCGTGATTTTGAGTATTTTTTGAGTTCTTTCGATTGTGTTATGTTCCATTAGCCAATTTTGATATATTTGTACTGATTTTGGCTAGTTTTAACGTGCGTGGATGCTGGTTTGAGGAGCTAAGGCATCGCGGGCATGAGTTTTCGCCGGTTCGAGGTGGGTAATACTTGTAAATGATGTCCTAAGGGTTAGTAAACCCCGGACTTGCACATCTTAGTGCTGTGTTGAGGTGACTTGCATGCCGGATAACGGGCGTGGGGTAGAGCACCATTGGGGATTATGACTTGGTCCGTCCCGCGTAATAAATAATAACACCTAATTGTTTGAAATGAAATTGATGCCTCAGTAAAGATATTAACTATTATGAATTGGACTAATTATCATGTTTGGGCTGCGTGCCGATTATTTGAATCCTTCAGGGATTGGTATCATTGTCTTGATAACACTGTGCATATTTTTATCTAAATTTAAGGTTTTAAATGGTATTTTGCTATTCATCATTTTTATAAGGTTATGAAAAACTTGCACAAGGTCTTAATGACATTTTTAGCTGTGAGCTAATATGATACTGTTGCTCGAGGGGCTTTCTTGATTATTTGTTAGACTGGTTGGGGCCGAGGGCCATATGTTAGGGCATGACGATTTATGTGAGCATATGCATACACATGCATGGATCGGACTACACGCCGCAGTGGTATATGAATCGGGCTGCGCGCCGCAGCATGTGTGATATTGATATTGCGCTTGGGCTGTAGGAGCCCCTCCGGAGTATGAACCCCTACAGTGAGCGCGGGCGCCTTTGCATGGATCGGGCTGTACGCCACAACGTCATATGCATTGCATGACATACATACATTGGTTTACGTGTACTACGTGGCATAACATTTAGCACTCATACATTACTGGGACACATGCATTATTTGCCTTATTAAACAGATCTCCTGGTGGTATTTGTTAAGGAGTGCTGAGCCCGAGGGGCTGGTTTGAGTGCAGACCTGCACTGCTTGAGATTTTACCCAGGTATTGGTATGTTATCATGAAAGAAAGAAGCTAAAAATGAGATTTATAAATAATTTACTCACATATGCTGAAAGGGGATAAAATGATAGTGTGTTGAAGTTTAAAGGTAGTTCTGTATTGTGTAGCATGAGATAGTGCTTTGCGTGGTTTCCTTTCCTTCAGCATTATTTACTTTTATTACCGCTGAGTTGGAAGTATTCACACCCGACTCCCTGCACCTTGTGTGCAGATCCAGGTACATGACAGTAGAGCTGATTCTATAGCTGCTCGGGAGTGCAATTGGACAGTTAAGGTAGCTGCCAGCGTCCGCAGGACTTGACTCTCCAGTTTATCCTTATTTTGTTCTATCTATGCCACACTTGTGCACAGTTGTATACACTATCACAGTTTATAAATTATGGTAGAGGCTCATGACTTATAAATCCTGATTCGGTGGGAGGTTTATACTGGTTTTGGGATATCTATCCCCGATGTTCTAGACATCATTTCATTATATTATTGTTGTTTATGCCTACAAAGGGTAAAGTGAGAGCCGATAGCTCTGTGTTATGAATGGTTGGTCGGGCTAGCCTAGCAATATGTTGGGCGCCATCACGACCGGGTTTTGGGGTCGTGACAAGTTGGAATTAGAGCCTAGGTTACTAGGCCTCATGAGTCATGAGCCGGTTAGTAGAGTCTCGCGGATCGGTACGGAGACGTCTGTATTTATCCTCGAGAGGCTGCATAACCTTTAGGAAACACTTCACTTTCTTGGAATTCTTATCGTGCGTACTTGATTCAGCTTGAGATGTAATTCTTGAAATTCCTTCCACACGATTGTATGCGCACTCGAGCGCTTAGTAATAAATTTGCCTTGATGGCTTGTGACTCTCCGATCGAAGGCGAGATATAATCTCCGTGATTTCATGTTGGACCAGTCTGAAGGACTTGAGGCCGAATCTTCGCCTATGGCTTGAGCACCAAGGTGCTGATTTTACGAGCTGGTATTATGAACTTATATGTTCAGTATTGTCCCTAATTGTGGGAATGTCGGCTAGATAGCCAGGTGATGTGTATCATGGTGGAAGGTGTGCTGAGATACTAAATTGAGGCGAAGCAGGTGGGTTATCTCTTGCGGAGTGCCCTTAGGTGAGCTGATTCTTATGAGTAATTGAAAGGTATTTGATATGTGTTATGATTCGAGCAGGTTCAACGCATGTCAGTATATCAATTTTGGTAATATAATTCGTGTAGTATTGATATTAATGTTGTTGATATACATTGTGATATCTTGTCGAGTTGTGGACGTGTTGTTAGGATGGTTTTGGTGATTCTCTGGCAGGTGGATAGGCCCAATTACAAAGGAAACTCTGCCAAAATTTTTGAAAAATTTGGGACTTAGTAAAAATTTTGTCGCCTAAAGTGTGGGCTTAATTGTAGTGTGAATGAATGCAAGAATTAGGGAAGAGTTAGAAATTTTGATGATTCGTGTCTCCGCAAGCTGGTGAAAGAGTGAGTTTAATCTCACCATGATATTACGCCAACAATAAAGTATATGTGTTATGATAAATATGGCTTCGAGCTAAGTTGGGAAGGTTCCATTGATTAGCTGATTGCGCAGTTGTATGCTACGTTGGTTATGTCTTAAAGTACACTGACAAACCAGTTCTGGTTGCAGAAACTGAGCCAAGAATAGCACGAGTAAAGCAAGATTTTGACAAAAGTTATACGGTCCTTTCGTAGATGTGAGAAAATAATTGTATGTCTTGAGCTATTGTTGGTAAGGAATGCTCAGTGAATTGAGGAGAATGATGTTTGTTGGTATTTGAATGAGATCATATCCTGTGGTGTCAGGGTTCTAATAAGGCACGAGTGGTTCTGTTCGTTAAGTCTTGTAATTTGCAGTTTCGATAAGAGTGGATGACTCTTGGGAATGTTATAATGTGTTCTAAGATGGTGTATGTGACTAAAGATAGTGTCTTCATTAGAAAAGATCAGGACTTGTGGTATATTGTGATAACTATGAGATCCTAAGTATCAGTATCAGGAAAGTAGTAGTAACGAATTCAGATTCACAAGAAGTGCTTCAAAACAAAGTATTATGGAAGGTGATATTTCTGGGAGACATTGGAGAAAGTATTCAGTGGCCTATGAGTATTAAAGAATGTGGCCTTATGTTTGAATCTCCTGTGGTGAGCCTGAATTGATGCATGGTAATGATATAACAAGAGAGAAAAATCAAAATAATGATGTAAACCAAATATGAAGGCTGTGATGGTTGCTCTTGTGCGTTATAAAAAAAATGGGAGTTATTATGGACCTTTGAAAGGTTATCATACTAAGTTCAATGTGATCGTGATCGGCTTGAAGTCGATGGATAGATTTAATGTGAATAATGGCTCTATATCAGGCCAGATGTGTGCATTTTGTAATGCAGTCCTCATGAAGGAGTAGTTAGGTTAATGCTTTATTGTCAGATATCTCGCGTAGTGATGCCATACGCCGTGTGATTTGTGGAAAGGCTCAAGAAATTGCTATGTGTTGAGAATCCGAGTAGGGATGATGTTACCTGAGCAGCTTGGCTATTGAAATTCAATTTCATATATCGCACATCAGTTGTGCTTGGTTTTGTAGATATAACGCTAAATACCCCTCAGGGATGATATTATGCACTTAGCATGCTTATGATCGATATTTAGTATTTGGTTATGATGAGTGTAAACACGTGGTTTTTGACCCTCCCCGAGATTTTCTATATTTCTAGCGTAAAATATTTAGTTTAGTTTTAATATAGCTATTTTTAGCTAAATTTGACTCTTTTACTTTATTTTTACCTTAAAATGAAAAATAACAAAAATATAGTTTTATTAATGTTTCGTAGTCATTTTATAAACTTGAAAAATACAAAAAAAATTACTTTATATTTAATCTTTTTATAAAAAAACGAAAATTATAAAATAAAAATATTAATAATATATTTAATATTTTATGGTTACTTTAATCTTGAAAAAAATAAAAATAGTTTTGTTTTAATTGTCGGTTTTACTTTTATAGTTATTTTGCTTACATAAGATTAATCAAATAAAATTGTGTCCTTATTCTCGGTTTCGGGCATAGAATAATATTCGGGTTTAAGCTACTCGGTTTCAAGTTTTCGGACCTAGCCCATAATAATCCGAGTCCACCACTCGGGGAACACGGACAAAAAGAACCCATACAAGACACATAGGGACACACATGGGAGACTTACTTTACACACCATTACTCACATGAACATGTCACTCTCTTCACTTTACACACAAGAAAAACACAAGGCACATGGGATACACACACAAAGAAGCAAATGGCGCAACAAAAATGGAGATAAAAGACCACCCTCCTCTTCCTATCATCATCTTCACCTACACACCAACAACACACAAAACAAAAGCCATAGGAAGACTGCCAACGACCACTCATCCTCATCTCGTCGTTCCAGCGTCGACCACCCTCTTCACAGTTGACCAGCACCATCGCTGTCCAGCCCGTCGCAAACCCAGCAAAACAACCTGCTTCTTGGCCTCCAAACGAACCAGCAGTGGACAGCCCCTCCCGTCATCTCCTCACCTTGAACGACTAGTTAACCACCAATGAGCAGCAGCGAACATACCAAATAACCACCTAGTTCGTCGCCCAAACTCGTTAGAAAGAACTCTTGAATGCTTCTCTCCAAATCTCCACTGGTCGAGGTAGCAGTTTTTCGTCGAAGTTTCCGGGCAAAATCGAGCTTCAAACATGGTCTTTGTTAATGGGTTTGCTCGTGTCTAGCTTCGCTGGTCTAGAACGTATTTTTGTTTGGATTTTTGGTACATTAATTTGGAGCTTTGTCAGAGAAAAAACTAAAGTTAGCAATGAAGGTTCGTGCTTTGCTTTACTGATTATCTCTTTGACGTTAAGTTTGATATCTTTTGTTTTGCTTGATTGGAATTGTTTTTTTTCAAATTCTCTGGATGCCTTTGATTTGTCTTAAGGATGGTTTGTTTAATTTATGTCTTTGAATTTATGAATGTGAGAATGATAGATTAATAATAGTTCAGTAGTTTTCTTTTCAAATCTATTTGATGCCATCAATTGGTAATTTTTCTTATTATTTTATTTTTGTGGTTTCCAAGTATTGATATTTCCTAAATGCTTCTCTACTCGATGGCAAAGTTTAGTGGTCAGTACATTTTCGTGATTATGTATTAATGTAGTGATATTAATTCTACTTTGATGGAATACATCTTCTAGTTGGTCACGAAGAGAAAATAGAGAGTTAGCAAGTATCTACCTTCAATTATTATATTATCGTGACTACGACCCTTATCAGTTATTTATTAAAAAATACTTAGCATTTGGAGCGTGTCGCTTTAGTAAATTTTCGCGGTCTTCTCGAAATAATAATGTGTTAGTAGCTTTAAGCGCGTATTTAATAAAAATACCTCCATAAACTCCGGTACACATTTATGTGACGAAATTCGATATGTATTCTCATGACATTATAATTTTCTTCTAAACGATAAAAACGGTTTGAAGTGGTAATTTGCACATTAATTCATATTTGTTAAAAATCAGATAATCAAGCCGAATATAACAGTTGAGCGACCGTGCTAGAACCACGGAACTCGGGAATGCCTAACACCTTCTCCCGGGTTAACAGAATTCCTTATCCGGATTTCTGGTTCGCGGACTGTTAAACAGAGTCAATCTTTTCCTCGATTCGGGATTCAAACCGGTGACTTGGGACACCATAAATCTCCCAAGTGGCGACTCTGAATTATTAAATAAATCCCGTTTCGATTGTCCTTTAATTGGAAAAACTCCCTCGCGCCCACGCGGGCGCGCCAAAAGGAGGTGTGACAGCTCTGGCGACTCTGCTGGGGATGATAAACCCAGAACCACTGGTTCAGGGTTTAAGAATTCGAGCTTGGAATAATTGTTGTATTTGGCTTATTTATTATCTGATTTTATTATATGTTTGTATTAATGTGCAAAATGATATTTTTATCGCTTTGATATTTTTTTTGAACTGTACATATAAATTGTGCCGAAACCAATCTCCTCTTTGAGTCTTCTAAATCATGAAGAAGGGTGCACTTCGTGTGACTTCTTTTCCGTATAGTGTCTAATTCCCACCTTAGAACGAGGTTTGGATAAGTTGCAAAACCGGTGAAGCTTCTGTATTCCCGGGTTGCTGCCTCCTCCTCGGCTCGAGTTGTCCGTTCGGGTAAGCCAGGTCTAGAACAATAAACCCGGGTTTTTAAACCTAGAATAACAAAGCTTCATGCCGGATCCCTAGTAGGAACGTTTATTTGCATCATGTTGCATTTGACTTAGGGGACTCAACACAGGGGTTGGGTCCGTCTAGGACAGGTGACCTGAAATGAAAAGACCATCCTGCTGCATCCTGTTTGTTTTATGTATATATTTGCTTCAGACTTGCAGGCTAACCGTTTTTTTTTATATTGAGGAAAATGAAAAAAAAATAGTCTCAAAATAGTTTGTTTTTTTACTTACTTAAAAAGAAAAAAAAACGTTAGTTGTAAAATAAAAAATATGTGATTTCAAAATAGTTTGTTTTTTTTACTAAAAAAAAAAAGAGAAAAAAAATTTGTTTTAAACTTAAAAAAAAATGTGTGAAAAAAAATAATAATAAATAGTTTGTTTCCTTTAAAGATGTAGTTTGTTTGACCGAACTACGCAGGTTTGATTCTCGCCATTAGGTGGGATACGTAGGCAACCCTCATCGGGTCCAACCACCCCTTCAAAAAATTAAAAAAAAAATGTCGAAGTTTTAGTTTTTAATAAAATCAAAGTGATGCCATTTTGAAAAATAGCCGAATGTTCCGAAAGGACGCCGGAAGGCTGTTTTTGCAAAAATAGCCACTTTGAATCATTTTTAATAATTTGCGGGCACAGCCTTGAAATATTCCTTGTGGAAATGTTGCAAGGCCATAGCCGCAAAATCAAGTTCGGGTTCACACCCCGTTTGCAAAAATAACCAAAAAAAAAAAATGTCAAATTTTTGATTTTGTTATAAATAAGTCGGGTGATGCTATTCTTGCTTAAAATAAGCCGGACGTCCCTCAAAAGACGTCGGAAGGCTGTTTTTGCAAGAATAGCCACTTTGGATTTTTTAAAATAATTTTGGACACAGCCTTGAAATATTCCCTCCCGGAAATATCGAAAGGCTGTATCCGCAAAAATCAAGTTTTGAGTCATCACTCAACTTTACAAAAATAACCACTTTATCAAACAAGCCATTACATGGCCGAAATTTTACTGAAATAGCCACATTTTTGCATTTTAACTTTCTCAGTCTTGTGTTGGCCTGTGTCGGTGCTGAACGATGCCCCATAGGCCCAAGATAAAATTTTGAATTTGCATCTTCTTACATAAAATATTGCAAAAAGAGCCACTTTGTCTAAATAAGCCATTACATGGCCGATTTATGAAAAAATAGTTTTGTGTTGGTTTAGGGTGATGCCGAACAATGCCCCATGAGCCACAGGATAAAATAAAAAAAAAAAAATTTCAAGTTTAATCTTTCTTAAATAAATTTTGCAAAAATAGCCATTTTGTCAAATAAGCCATTATGTGGCCAATTTTATAGAAATAGTCATAAGTGACACCAAAAATATTTTTATTCTTGTAGAAATCTCCGACACAAGGTGTGAAAGTTTTTCATCAGAGTTTGTAGTTGGAGTCGCCTTTTACAATTTTTTTTCAAAAAAAAAAAAAGAAAATCAAAAAAAAATCAAATAAACATCTCTTTATTTCTTGCATTAATTTGCAAGAACTACGCTCGGTCCGATTCATGCGGGGTCATGATACGTAGGCAATCTCCATAAGATTCGACCACAACTGTATATGTATATATATAAAAAAAAAAAAAAAAATATATAAATAAATAAATAAAAAATGGAAGTTAATAACAAGAGAGGTTTTCAAGGATAATGGAAAAGGAAAAGCTGGAATGATGCATGTAGCGAATACATATATGGTTAATTGACTAGGTGCATTACATCCAATGTGCGATAACATATCTGTTAAACTCTGTGAGCTTACAAGTTTGTTGCAATTTCAGAAAGTTTAGCGGTTGGCTTGACAGAATATTCCGGCCAATCACCATTACCATACTAGATCAAAAGGGCCAATTCTAGCAAGCATGTCTAGTTCCGGCAAAAGTCTTGATGGAGAGAAAACAGAGATACAGATAATGAAAGATGAGGTGGATCGGTTGAGACAACAAATAACAGAGATGCACCTAGCCTGGGCTAGGGGACAGTCACCACCAAACCCTCCTACTCTTACACCAGTTCCAGAGCGTCCTCCTATTGATCCCACGACAAGTGCACCAATCTATCCATATTATCAAGGGGAAAACCCTTATACATCCCAGGTTCCACCAGCTAGACAAAATACTCCTCCTCCGGTCACCCCTGTTTTTCGTGGCACCTCCACCTGCTACTTTACAGAAGTCGTCCGGTGAACCGCTTTTTCAAATACATGACAATCATTGTTATGATCCCGAGCCTACCTTTAAGGCTCCTGAACCGCATTCACACACCCCTCACTGGGATAACCCGGCAGAACCGGAAAAGCACTTCAAAAGTTTGGAGCATGAGGAAGTTATTCGGAAAGTCAAAAGCATGGAGCAATCCTTCAGGAATATGCATGGTTTAGGCAACCAAGTCAGCGTTGCTTACAAAGATCTGTGCCCATTTCCAGATGTCCAGTTGCCCGCTGGGTTCAAAATGCCCAAGTTTGATCTATACGAGGGGCATGGTGACCCGGTAGCCCATCTCCGAGGTTTCTGCAGCAAAATGCGAGGAGCCGGAGGGCGAGATGAAATTCTGATAGCTTACTTCGGTCAGAGTTTGGGAGGGTCTGCACTAGAGTGGTACACCAGACAGGATCCCAGCAGATGGTTTACATGGGATGACCTGGCCCAAGCATTCATCGGCCAGTTTCAATATAATCTTGAAATAATCCCCGATCGCTTATCATTGCTCAAGCTAGAGAAGAAACCCGCTGAAAGCTTCAGAGAATTTGGGTTCCGCTGGAGGGAACAGGCAGCAAGGGTGGATCCCCCGATGAGAGAGAATGAAATGGTAGACTACTTCTTGCAGACACTGGAGCCAACTTAATTTAGTCACCTGGTGACATCGGTTGGTAAATCTTTCAATGAGGTGGTCAAAATGGGCGGAATGATAGAAGAGGGACTTAAGTCCAATAAGATATTGAGCTATTCCGCGTTGAAAGCAACAACTCAAGCTATTCAGAATGGCACAGGGGTTGCATTCGGGAAGAAGAGAAAAGAAGAAGTTGCAACAGTAGAGGAGGGTACTTGGTCCAGATCGAAAGGTCCTTCACATCATTACCAAGCCAAACCCTACTACCCAAATCATCCTAATCACCCTCCCCGAAACACATATCCACCACCAAGGGCTTACAATAACCCTCCAGGACCAGGTTTCCGAGGGAATCATGCCTTCAGAAAGGAAAAGACACAAAGAACCTTCACCGAGTTGGGAGAAACTTATACTGCTCTGTTCCACAAATTGAAGCAGATAGGTTTGTTGAGTCCTGTTGAGACAAGATTGCCAAATCCCCTACCCCCAAATGTGGATCGCTCAGTAAGCTGTGAGTATTGTTCGGGGGCTCTCGGACATGATACCGAGAAATGTTGGAAACTGAAACATGCAGTACAAAATCTTATTGACACCAATAAGATCGAGGTGCAGACACCAGAGGCACCCAACATTAATCAGAATCCATTGCCAGCTCACCCTTAGACCCAACATATAAGAAGTCATGCTTGGTAATCAGGAGGAGTTTTGGTGGTTTGTTTTGTTGTCATTTCTTTTGTCCGAGTTGTTTTCGGGGTTGTGACCCGGATCTTGTTTTGAAGTGAAACCCTCTTATCTTTCCATTTTTGGTCATTGCAGTTTGCTTAGTCGTTGCAAGTTTCGTTTCGGTTTTGTATTTTGGTTTGCTTGATTGTATTTCAACCACTTCTCCGTTTAGTGAAACTTTTGGTCTTTTATTACCCAGTTCGTCTTTTTGTTTAGTTTTCTATCTTTAAATTTGTCATTTGTTCGAACGCCAACTCTAATGACATGGCATCGCACATAATTTTGGCCTAATATTAAGGGTAAATCATGAAGCAATTCAAAGATAATCGGGTCATTTTTAAAAAAAGAAATAAAAATGATTTGAGATTATTTGGAGCCCGAATCATGTGAGACTGGGGCAGGTAAAACATGAGGAAACCCTTAAAGGAAAATTGGCCATGCTAAGACGGGGTTCGCTCGCGATACTGAAATGAAAGTGTCATCCAGCAATACTTTAAAATGATAGATGAAAGGCGAATGGACGATACGGTTATCAACCAGGGCACAAACAAAAGATGTCGTGAATATGTTGTTTGAACTTGGCATGTTTTGAAGATTGGAATGACGAAGGCATTTTGTTCTGCTATCCAAACACTTTATCCATCGTCAACCCTTTGAGCCTTAATTTGAATTCTTTCATACCCCTCCTTCGGAATTAGTTGCAAAGACTAGAAACACAAGTTTGAAAGAAAAAAAGAGATAAAGAAAAAGAAAAGAAAAAGAAAACAACAAAAAGAGATAAAGAAAAGAAAAGAAAAAGAAAAATGAATGAAAAAGAGAAACTTGAAAAAAAAGGGAATTGGGAACTACGTTTGACCTGATTCCTTAAAGAGGATACGTAGGCGCTTCACAGCACTCGGTCATAGTGTAAATAAAGAAATAAAAATTCCCAAGTAAGAAAATGGGGCAAAGAAAAATTGTGTTTATTATAAATAAATTTAGGTCCGAAGGTTGTAAATTTTGAACCCAAAGTTGATTTGTTTTGAGCCTTTTTCTTTCTAGCCCTATCCAAATCCCGCATTACGGTCCAGAAAGACCTTCCGATCAGTCTTCAAAAGATGCCACGTCAGGCGAGTGAGAGAATCCTATCAGAATATAACACTCTGATTTTCAGCAGAAAAGACTCTGATTCCCAGCAGAAAGGAAACACGAGAGAGTCTTAGCAGTGACACCCCAATCAAAAGTGATACAAATGAGAGAGTCTTACGGGTGAAAACATTCACAGGCACCATAAGGCGACGAAAGCTGAGAGAAAATCAAAATGAGAGAGGCTTGAAAGTGAAAACCCTTCGGGCACTTCAAGTCGAATAAAGGTGATAGTCAGAGGAAATTGTGAAAGGCGATTAACGACAGAAGATAGGCCATATGTGCATAACCAGTAGAGTTGGTATTCACGTTTGATAAGTTTTTATAGTTATTTCTTGCTAGAGAGTCGTTTTTTTCCTTTGTCTTCTATTTTGTTTCTTATTACCTTTCTCATTTTATCAAAAATTCCCCATCAAATTCTGTCTAGTCCGAACAAGTGAGAAATGACTTCAAAACTTGCCACCAATTTTCCAATTATTATGCAAAGCAAGGAAATACCATTGACGGCAGAGAAGTAGGGTGCAAAGAAGATTATTAAACTGGGGCAGAAAATTTTCTTTTCAGTTTGAAAATTTTCTGGAAGTCAATACCCACTTGGGCAAGAAGGAAATTCTTAAGGGAAATGGTCTTCGAACCAGTGTCATCCTCAACAGACTTCAGAAGAGTGAAACACCAATTTTGAGGAAATGAAAATCCACCGGCAGTGTTATCTTCAGCAAGTTCCGAGGTGGTCGGACAACACAGAGTGGTAAAGGAAGAAAGGAAATCTCATCTTCAACAAAATAACCCCCAGCAAGTTGAGAACGGGGAAGGGATAAATGGAAAAACACATCCCCAACAGGAATATCATCTCCAGCAAATGAAATTATTCCCAACAAGTTCTGGGAACCCCGAGCGAGGGAAAGGGGAAAAGGAAAAGCCACCCCATAGGAGCGGCACAACCGCTCACAATGTTTTGAACTAACAATTTTTCTTTGATTTGAAACAGGGAAAGAAAATGCTATTGATAGAAGAAAGTCATGCCACAAGGAAGAACACCAATACTGGGGCAGAAAATTTTCTGCCATTGTTGAAAATTTTCTCGGAGAAACGAGGAAAGCAATTCAAGATGAAGTGTCAGGTTTGTCCACCTTCAAATAGGATGTTTCAGATTTGTCCACCTTCGAACAGGACGTCTCAGGTTTGTTCACTTTCATACATTGCAATAGGAGTATTCGCCCTCGAATAGGATACAATGGGAGTATTCGCCCTCGAATAGGATACAATGGGAGTATTCGCCCTCGAATAGGATACGATGGGAGTATTCGCCCTCGAATAGGATACAATGGGAGTATTCGCCCTCGAATAGGATACAATGGGAGTATTCGCCCTCGAATAGGATACAATGGGAGTATTCGCCCTCGAATAGGATACAATGGGAGTATTCGCCCTCGAATAGGATACAATGGGAGTATTCGCCCTCGAATAGGATACAATGGGAGCATTCGCCCTCGAATAGGATACAATGGGAGCATTCGCCCTTGAATAGGATACAATGGGAGCATTCGCCCTCGAATAGGATACAATGGGAGCATTCACCCTCGAATAGGATACAATGGGAGCATTCACCCTCGAATAGGATACAATGGGAGTATTCGCCCTCGAATAGGATACAATGGGAGTATTCGGCCTCGAATAGGATACAATGGGAGTATTCGCCCTCGAATAGGATACAATGGGAGTATTCGCCCTCGAATAGGATACAATGGGAGTATTCGCCCTCGAATAGGATACAATGGGAGTATTCGCCCTCGAATAGGATACAATGGGAGTATTCGCCCTCGAATAGGATATAATGGGAGTATTCGCCCTCGAATAGGATACAATGGGAGTATTCGCCCTCGAATAGAATACGATGGGACTATCCACCCTCGAATAGGATATTTTATGTATGTCTTATCTTACATCGTCCTATGCATATTTTGTAAATTATTGCCAGCATGCATTTTAAATTCAAAAATTGCTACTAAAAGCAGGCGCCTACCTGTATAACAAAAGGCAAGTCTTCGGTCTTTACATTGCAGGTCTTGAAAGCAGAGGGTTACAACAAGAGATCCCAGCGCAAATTCAAGCGCATGAGTCAAAGGGAATGAGGGAATGAAGGAAACAAAAGATACTTCCTCAGCAGCATCATCCCCAGCAGGTGAGTAAACAGTTCCAAAGATATCCCCAGCAGCCGAAAGAAAAGTAATACGACCCAGGGGGAAAGCAATTCCAAGACAAGATAATTCAGAAGAAAAGGTGGCCCAAGAGGCAATGCAGGAAGAAGAAAACGGTACAAAAGGCAAAAGAAGGTGATCATGGATAGGATGAAATTAGTGAGTTGTAGTCGAAGTCAGGGAGCCCGCCTGGAGAATGGAGTGGCGATTTAGTTTTGAAGTTGTAGTTGAAGTCAGGGAGCCCGCCTGGAGAATGGAGTGGCGATTTAGTTTTGAAGTTGTAGTTGAAGTCAGGGAGCCCGCCTGGAGAATGGAGTGGCGATTTTATTTTGAAGTAGTAGTTGAAGTCAGGGAGCCCGCCTGGAGAATGGAGTGGCGATTTCATTTTGAAGTTGTAATAGAAGTCAGGAAGCCCGCCTGAAGAATGGAGTGGCGATTTAGTTCTGAAGTTGTAGTTGAAATCAGGGAGCCCGCTCGGAGAATGGAGTGGCGATTTAGTTTTGAAGTTGTAGTTGAAGTCAGGGAGCCCGCTTGGAGAATGGAGTGGCGATTTAGTTTTGAAGTTGTAGTTGAAGTCAGGGAGCCCGCCTGGAGAATGGAGTGGCGATTTAGTTTTGAAGTTGTAGTTGAAGTCAGGGAGCCCGCCTGAAGAAGGGAGTGGCGATTTATTGAGAAGTTGTAGTTGAAGTAAGGGAGCCCACCTGGAGAATGGAGTGGCGATTTATTTTGAAGTTGTAATTGAAGTCAGGGAGCCCGCCTGAAGAATGGAGTGGCGATTTATTTTGAAGTTGTAGTTGAAGTCAGGGAGCCCGCCTGAAGAATGGAGCGGCGATTTATTTTGAAGTTGGTTAAGGAAAGCGGCAGAGTGTAACGGAAATCCCCAGCATGAATCAGAAGGAAGGCAAAAAAAGGAGGCATGAAGCCAATCCAAAGTGCAAAAGTTGATGAAAGATGTGGTGTGCTCAAGACATGGCCGAGGTCACAAGCACAACATACCTGGTCTTGATCCGAAAAGCAGCACCTGCAACTAGCAAGTATCAAGGTTCAAATTTAGAGTCCGCATGAAGCACCAACCAATACTCAAGATCAAGCTTCAGAAGACTTATAGATAGGAATCTTGTAACTAGTGGCTGATAGGCTTAGTTAGTCTTTCTCATGTTTTGATTTTTGATGTAATAGCAGGACCACGGACCAGGACCACGGACCGGAACTTCGATGGGACGGAACCTCGACGGAACAACACCTCGACTGGCTCTCCACCTCGGTTACCCCTTCCTCACTCACTTTCGAACTACACGTGGCATGATTCCTTTATAGCCAAGGATATGTAGGCAGCTCAGATACAAGGGCTCGGTCACATTCCTCTTCTTTTAGTTCAGTCCCTCTCAATAAGGGTCAGGTCAAAAACACTTGTCTAGTCGTTCTTTGTCTGAAAACTCTTTGTGTTTTCATTATGATGAGTGTAAACACGTGGTTTTTGACCCTCCCCGAGATTTTCTATATTTCTAGCGTAAAATATTTAGTTTAGTTTTAATATAGCTATTTTTAGCTAAATTTGACTCTTTTACTTTATTTTTACCTTAAAATGAAAAATAACAAAAATATATATATATATATATATAGTTTATATATATATATATATAGTTTTGTAGTCATTTTTTAAACTTGAAAAATACAAAAAAAATTACTTTATATTTAATCTTTTTATAAAAAAACGAAAATTATAAAATAAAAATATTAATAATATATTTAATATTTTATGGTTACTTTAATCTTGAAAAAAATAAAAATAGTTTTGTTTTAATTGTCGGTTTTACTTTTATAGTTATTTTGCTTACATAAGATTAATCAAATAAAATTGTGTCCTTATTCTCGGTTTCGGGCATAGAATAATATTCGGGTTTAAGCTACCCGGTTTCAAGTTTTCGGACCTAGCCCATAATAATCCGAGTCCACCACTCGGGGAACACGGACAAAAAGAACCCATACAAGACACATAGGGACACACATGGGAGACTTACTTTACACACCATTACTCACATGAACATGTCACTCTCTTCACTTTACACACAAGAAAAACACAAGGCACATGGGATACACACACAAAGAAGCAAATGGCGCAACAAAAATGGAGATAAAAGACCACCCTCCTCTTCCTATCATCATCTTCACCTACACACCAACAACACACAAAACAAAAGCCATAGGAAGACTGCCAACGACCACTCATCCTCATCTCGTCGTTCCAGCGTCGACCACCCTCTTCACAGTTGACCAGCACCATCGCTGTCCAGCCCGTCGCAAACCCAGCAAAACAACCTGCTTCTTGGCCTCCAAACGAACCAGCAGTGGACAGCCCCTCCCGTCATCTCCTCACCTTGAACGACCAGTTAACCACCAATGAGCAGCAGCGAACATACCAAATAACCACCTAGTTCGTCGCCCAAACTCGTTAGAAAGAACTCTTGAATGCTTCTCTCCAAATCTCCACTGGTCGAGGTAGCAGTTTTTCGTCGAAGTTTTCGGGCAAAATCGAGCTTCAAACATGGTCTTTGTTAATGGGTTTGCTCGTGTCTAGCTTCGCTGGTCTAGAACGTATTTTTGTTTGGATTTTTGGTACATTAATTTGGAGCTTTGTCAGAGAAAAAACCAAAGTTAGCAATGAAGGTTCGTGCTTTGCTTTACTGATTATCTCTTTGACGTTAAGTTTGATATCTTTTGTTTTGCTTGATTGGAATTGTTTTTTTCAAATTCTCTGGATGCCTTTGATTTGTCTTAAGGATGGTTTGTTTAATTTATGTCTTTGAATTTATGAATGTGAGAATGATAGATTAATAATAGTTCAGTAGTTTTCTTTTCAAATCTATTTGATGCCATCAATTGGTAATTTTTCTTATTATTTTATTTTTGTGGTTTCCAAGTATTGATATTTCCTAAATGCTTCTCTACTCGATCGCAAAGTTTAGTGGTCAGTACATTTTCGTGATTATGTATTAATGTAGTGATATTAATTCTACTTTGATGGAATACATCTTCTAGTTGGTCACGAAGAGAAAATAGAGAGTTAGCAAGTATCTACCTTCAATTATTATATTATCGTGACTACGACCCTTATCAGTTATTTATTAAAAAATACTTAGCATTTGGAGCGTGTCGCTTTAGTAAATTTTCGCGGTCTTCTCGAAATAATAATGTGTTAGTAGCTTTAAGCGCGTATTTAATAAAAATACCTCCATAAACTCCGGTACACATTTATGTGACGAAATTCGATATGTATTCTCATGACATTATAATTTTCTTCTAAACGATAAAAACGGTTTGAAGTGGTAATTTGCACATTAATTCATATTTGTTAAAAATCAGATAATCAAGCCGAATATAACAGTTGAGCGACCGTGCTAGAACCACGGAACTCGGGAATGCCTAACACCTTCTCCCGGGTTAACAGAATTCCTTATCCGGATTTCTGGTTCGCGGACTGTTAAACAGAGTCAATCTTTTCCTCGATTCGGGATTCAAACCGGTGACTTGGGACACCATAAATCTCCCAAGTGGCGACTCTGAATTATTAAATAAATCCCGTTTCGATTGTCCTTTAATTGGAAAAACTCCCTCGCGCCCACGCGGGCGCGCCAAAAGGAGGTGTGACAATGAGCACATTTGGCTCGATGTGTATCTCCTTATGTGAGATCTGTGTGCGGATCGGGTGGCACGCCGCCATGGGTATGTTAACTGGATCGGGTTGCATGCCGCAACAATGTGATGTTGAGTTTAATTTTATATATACTATTTCTTATGCCTCGTTCTTTGTTTTCTTAAGAAAGTCCCCATTAATGCGTGGAATTGATAATTCATTCAAGAGTTTAGAATCAGTAGCCTATTGGCACTTTGGGGCATCATATGCGATTTATAGTTATGTCTGGAGTGGCTTATTGCCCAGATAGTTCGTACTTGGAAACACGAGATCATTGATGTTGAGATCAATGGAATCTGAGTATGTGAAGTGAAATTATAGAACTAAGACCATTGTTTGGCTCAGAATGAGTTGATAGTTCTTGTAAATAGAATAGAACTAATAAATTGTTGTTTCGATAGTAGTTATGAATGTGTTCAGGTCTCATCCGCTGCGTCAACATTGTAAGAATTTGAACAAAACCTGTGTATGTCATACAGAGCATTTGATGTATAGTGATTCCTTCCAAGTGATTAGTTAAAGAATCTTCGGATGATTAAGGAAAATGGTACTGCTAAGTGGACGTGATTTAATGAGAGTATATGTCTCAGAAAAGGGTAATGTGATTAAACTGATTATATATCAGTAGTATTGCGGCATGTTCTTGTTGGGTCCATTGGTGGTATTCGGGTCTGCTCGGCAGGTAAACATTGAGCATATGTCATGGGATGAATCATTATCAAATATGTGCGTGTATTGCACGGTGGAAATTGGATTAGGAATGATGATTGGTGTATTATATGGAGTTCTGATGTACATGCTATGTGGTGATATTGGAATTCGGACTGATTGTCTTAGTGTTGGGTGATTTTGAACTATTGCATTAAGGGCAACGTCATAAATGCCACGGGTTAAGTGGTGAAGTGCGTTAGAATACATTTTAGCAAAATGATTTATATTTTAAAGAATCAACGGACAACTAGGAAGGACCATTTTCTTAATTGGGTATTTGAGATGGATGTCAGTGCGGAGGTTGCTATCACTGATCCTATCCCGGTATGGAGGGAATTTTTGAATGCATTTCTTAATGGTGCATGTATTATGCAGGTTGTGGTTAGGTCGTATTGATTGTGTCATGTCACCAGGATGGTGTGTTTGGTCAAAGGAGATCGTGAGGATTATTAATGAATATAGACAAATTTGATTTCAGCATGTTTGATGGATAAATATCGAGATTTCGGTTCAAAATTTTGTTATGGTAATTGCCAGAGGATAAATGGCCTCATGAATGGGTGACCTGAGGAATGGATATGGTTTATCGCGTGTTTTATTTACCATTGGCAATATATGAAAGTGTTGGAATAAGTCTCTAGCTAATAAAAGGGTTTTCCATCGACATCTAGTTATCGTGGGCAGCTGTTGTGAATGGAAGTTATTGCCTGCATGTGTTTGAGTTATGCGGTATAATATATGATTTCACCTGAGGTTGCAGGTATGGATAATTATAGCTGATTCGAGTTTATTCCGAGTAAAAATGTGAGGTTCTGATCTTGTCTAAGATTACAGAAGGTGAAATGTAGTTCTATAGTTTATGGATTAGATGGATTGAGTAATTTCAGCTAAGTTGTGTTGTCGGACCTATATGAGATAGGGTGACGTGGGATCACCGCGGGTTATATGCGAGGTAAAGTTATTCAACTATTGGTGAATTTCTAGAACAACTCTGGATCCACTCGAGGACGAGCGTTTGTTTAAGTTGGGGAGAATGTGACGACCCGACCCGTCGTCTCAAGTGTAACCGCCCCGTGTTTCCCACATTGTGTTGCCTTATGTTTCATTATCAGTTTTGGGTGTGTTAGAATTAAATTGGAGTAATTTTGTTAAGAAATGAGAAACTTAGTCTCTTTTAAGAAGACTTAAGTTGGAAAAGTCAACTGGATGTTGACTTATGAGTTAGAGTACTCGGAATCGAATTCTGATGATTCGGTTAGCTCCGGATGATGAAATGTGACTTAGGAGCGCAATCAAAAGTAATTTTGGAGGTCCAGTGAAGAAGTTAGCATATTTTGGCAAAGTTAGTATTTTGGCGAATTCCGGTTGATAGGTGATATTTTGATCCGGGAGTCGAAATGGAATTCTAAGAGTTGTAGTAGCTTTGTTAGGTGATTTTGGACTTGTCCACAAAATTTCAGGTCATTCGGGCGTCATTTGGTTGGGTTTCAGATTGAATATGAATTTTGAAGTTAAAGTTAAACATAAGCTTGAATTTGTTGAAAACGGACGATTTTGATGTTAACGATAGAGTTTTGATGATTGGAACAAGTTAGAATAAGGTTATAGGACGTGTTGGTACTTTTGATTGAGGTCCTGGGGGCCTCGGGTGAGTTTCGGGGTGGTTTCGGACCATTTCTAAGCCATTTTGAACTGCTGGTTTTTGGCTACAGCAGTGCTCTATGCGATCGCGGGGAATTAGTCGCGATCGCGGTGAGTAAAATCTGAGAAAAACCTTAATGAATCGCGATCGCGTAAAGCGTTTTGCGATCGCAAAGAAGAAATTTCTGTCGCATAGGTCCTACTTCGGAAGCTCATATATTTTTATCTACAAGAAACTTTGAAGTGATTCAAAAACGAAAGTTGTAGCACATTTTGTCTAGTTTTCATAAAGATAAGGAAATAGTGATTTGGATGTCTGTGCAAAAAGTTATGGATGTTACACTATAGGTTGTCCGAGGAGGATCTTTAATACACATGTATGCATTGGTAAGCATATATCTCAAAATGTATAAGGATTCAGGAAATGAGCAACAAATGAAAGTCATATTCCTATGTGTCTAGTTTCCAGAATATCAAACCATTTGTCATTTGGAGTTGTGTGCAAAATGTTATGACCATTATACTGAAGCATGTCCGGAAGTACCGGAATTTATGCACCGCGATCGCGAAGCCCTTCTCGCGATCGCGAAGGATAATTTTGGGCCAGAAATTTGTTCTCCGCGATCGCGAATCATTTCCCGCAATCGCGATGAACAAAATGCCTGGGCAGAATGTTTTAAAACATTCCAGTCGCGAAAATAACCCATTTTTCCACCATTTTTGGTCACTCTTGAGAGCTTTTGGACGGGAAATGAAGGGGTTTCGACTGGGAATCGTTGGAGGTAAGTTTTATGAGTTAATTACATGTTTTTATACAATAATAATCCATGGAATTCATGAATTTATGGCTAAAAATCATGAAAATAGGGCTAGAGCAAAAATCTTAAATTTATGATTTGAAGGGCCATTTGTGGTCCGAATTGAGAGTTCTTGGTATGTACGGACTCGTGGCGAGACGGGGATTCCAGAAATGTGAATTTTGTAATTTTTAGAATGTGAGCCCGGGGCTCGAGTTTTGCCAATTTCGTGATTTTGAGTATTTTTCGAGTTCTTTCGATTGTGTTATGTTCCATTAGCCTATTTTGATATATTTGTACTGATTTTGGCTAGTTTTGACGTGCGTGGATGCCGATTTGAGGAGCTAAGGCATCGCGGGCATGAGTTTTCGTCGGTTCGAAGTGGGTAATACTTGTAAATGATGTCCTAAGGGTTAGTAAACCCCGGACTTGCACATCTTAGTGCTGTGTTGAGGTGACTTGCACGCCGGATAATGGGCGTGGGGTAGAGCACCATTGGGGATTGTGACTTAATCTATCCCTCGTAATAAATAATAACACCTAATTGTTTGAAATGAAATTGACGCATCAATAAAGATATTAATTATCATGAATTGGACTAATTATCATGTTTGAGCTTCGTGCCGATTATTTGAATCCTTCAGGGATTGGTATCATTGTCTTGATAACACTGTGCATATTTTTATCTAAATTTAAGGTTTTAAATGGTATTTTGCTATTCAACATTTTTTTATAAGGTTATGAAAAACTTGCACAAGGTCTTAATGACATTTTTAGCTGTGAGCTAATATGATACTGTTGCCCAAGGGGCTTTCTCGATTATTTGTTAGACTGATTGGGGCCGAGGGCCATATGTTAGGGCATGACGATTTATGTGAGAATATGCATACACATGCATGGATCGGACTGCACGCCGCAATGGTATATGGATCGGGCTGCGCGCCGCAGCATGTGTGATATTGATATTGCGCTGGGCTGTAGGAGCCCCTCCGGAGTCTTAACCCCCACAGTGAGCGCGGGCGCCTTTGCATGGATCGGGCAGTACGCCACAGCGTCATTGTCACACCTCTTTTTTACCGCACCCGCGAGGGCGCAAAGAGTTTTTCCAATTAAAGGACAATCGAGACGGGATTTATTTAATTATTTCAGAGTCGCCACTTGGGAGATTTATGGTGTCCCAAGTCACCGGTTAAATCCCGAATCGAGGAAAAGAATGACTCTATTTAACAGTCCGCGAACCGGAAATCCGGATAAGGAATTCTATTAACCCGGGAGAAGGTATTAGGCATTCCCGAATTCCGTGGTTCTAGCACGGTCGCTCAACTGTCGTGTTCGGCTTATTTATCTGATTTTTTACAGTTATGTACCTAATGCAAATTAATATCCCTTTACTGCTTTTAATATTATTATGATTTTCGAGAGAGAAAATTGCCTAAAAATATGTTTCGAATCACGTCACATGAAATGCACCCGGATCCTCGACATATTCTTATTCGACATTTGAGATTTGGATTTGGGTCGCATGAAATGCACACCCGCATTTAAAAAGGTAGAATTAAAATATGCGCCTACAGCGGCTACTTATTCGCACTTTTGAGAAGGCCACGAAATTCGCTAAGAAACGGCACATCTCGAAATCTACATATTTTTTGTACATATTTACGAGGGCCCCGCGATTTTTGTAACTTATTAGGCGAGGTGCGCCTCTAATTCTAATTTTAAAGCAACCTCCATCCCGCTATATTTATTTAAAAGTTGATTCAAAATTATTTAAAGCATGTTGCAAGCCACACTACATGAAATGCGCCTGTGGTTCCTGACACGCTTTATTTAACCTTATTCAAAATTGGAGTCGGGTCACACGAAGTGCACCCCCGATTACTCTAATCTAATTGTGTCATTCAGTTGAAGAATAACGAACCAATTTCTATAATATGACAAAGTCGTATTCAACTATAACCGATTCGAGTAAACATACGACCGGACAACTAAGTGAGCAGATTCCAGATTTAGGGTGAACAATTACATGAAAGACTTACTTTGAATTCTAGACATTATTCAAAGAGCAACTGGCACTTATTTTGCGACTTCAAGATATCATTCCCCACGGGGTTCAAATCGTCCTAAACTTCCTACTTAGACAGATGATTAATCTCAATCTTAACACAAGATCGGGTATTGACAGATTTAGAAATCACATATCATGAATAGAGAAGATTTAGACACAGATGCTACAGGGACAGTTCAGATTTATATATATATCCAAAGTCGTACATTTTATCTAAATACAGTTCCATCTTAGCTCTAACAGTTTACTTATCCCTGAATGCATTCTTCAACCCAAACCAGTAAGGCAGGTTTAATTACATGTACTCATACAAACATACGAAGCATTGGACAACTACATATGTTAAACAGGTTTAAAAGAGAGAATCAGGCTTCATTCTTTTCCGAACCAAGAAGCTATCATAACAGGATGTGTACCTGGATTATGGAAGAAGAAAGAAAGGAGGTCAGTGATGGCAAGCAGTTTACAGCCACAGCAGTAATGGATCAGCAGCAATGGCAGGAGAACAAAAAACAGTAGCAGTAGCCCAACAAGCAAAACAACACAGCCACAGACCAGTGATCAATCCCCACAACACTCAGCACCCAAACCAAAACCCACAGCAGTACACAACAACAGTACCAACAGCAGCCCACAACAAACAACACAATAATCAACACAGCAGAAGCAACAATCAACACAGCAGCAACAACAATCAACACAGCAGCAACAACAATCAACACAGCAGCAGTGGCAACAGGAGAAACAAAACAATAGCTGTAGCCCAGCAAACAAAGAACAGGAAGCAAATGGCCTCCCTTTCAACTGAATAACAGCAACAAAACAGTAGCCCCAGCAAACAAAGAACAAGAAGCAAATAGCCTCCCTTTCAGCTGAATAACAGCAACAAAACAGTAGCCCCACACCTCAATGGAACAGTAACCAGTGTTTATATCTGTGTGTATTTCTGCCTTTGCTTCTCCTAATGTGTGCTACTCTCTTAAAGCTCAAAAAACCATCCCCATTCTCTGTAACCCCTGCTCTATATATAACAAAACAGACCCCCCTCTAAGAACTAAAGACCAGCAGGAAGCCACTCAACCCTGCCCATCCCTGCTCTGCCAACTCATGATATTCCCTGGCAGCCCCTGACACTGGTTTTTTAACACTACCATATGTCTGGGTATGGGGCTTTTCTATTAAAAACTCCCTAAGTGTAAAGCCTAGGTGGATACCTGCTGTCTAGCAGGTTCCACTGGCCCTAAGCATGTGCATTCACTATGGATTTCCTAAGCTTCTATCAGCTATAACAAACCACCACCAGCTTCAATACACAGATCCTAACAATAGGCATAACAGTTCAATTCAGCCAAAATAAGCCACTGCCCGGGATTCCACACAAACAAGTTCTACGAGATCAATGACGACATTCAATTAACTATAACACGTATCACTGATAACAAATTAGCCGATAAAACAGTGAATCTAAAAATCTCAGCAACACTGAAACTAAGTATTCGACGATGCTAATCGAAGCGAATACGCATTTGAATACATACGCAATCAAACAAACGATACAGATGAATAATTGACCAAATAAAAGGTCTTTTGAGAAGAAAATGAAAACAAGGGCGGCCAAGAAGAAAATTAAACCAATTGAACTAACAAAGAACACACAAGCAACACATACCTAATTAAAAATAGATAGGAAAAAGGGAGATTACCTCGAACGCAATCGAAATCGAAGCAAAGCCCGGACTGTTTTGAGCTTGGCCTTGGATTTGAAGTCTAAAGGACTTTAATTGAGATGTTCTCCAGCGAGAACATCCCAATTAAACTCTATTAGGCTTCAATTTCTCTCGAATTCAACCGGAGATTCTAATTTGAAATCTAGGGTTCATAGGCTCGGATTTGGGGCTTGGGGCTTTGGGTTCGATTCGAGCAAAACCAACACTGGTGGGGGTATGAGGGAGGTCATGGGAGCCTATAGTGTGATTTTGGGGTTGGTTGGAATAGTTTTTGTTTTGGCTCGGATCTTCAACTGGATATTCGAGAAGTTAGGGACTGATTCGAAACAAACGGTTGGTAGATTTGGACTCAGGGTGTTTGGAAGGTCGTCCGGTGTTATTTTGGTGGCCGTTGGCCTACCGGAACCGCCGTGAGGCGATTTCCGGCAGGGCGGAACACGGCGGTGGACGGCGAGATAATTAGTCTCTAAGAGAGACGATAGGTGTGAGGGGGGGTCTGGCTTGGGGGGGGGGTGTGAAGGCGGGCGTTATATACGACTCAGGAGATTAAATCCTGATCGTTGGATCATTTACGATCAACGACCAGGATCTCCTCCCTTAAACCAAACGGTGTCGTTTGGTTAAGTCACGGCCTGAGTGTATTTGGGGATTTATCGATTAATCTGGGCCGTTGGATAATAAAATCCAACGGTCCAGATCAAACGTTACATTAGCTGATGCTGGGCGAGTATTTTGGGAATTTAATGATTAATCTGGGCCGTTGGATAATAAAATCCAACGGTCCAGATCAAACGTTACTTAAACTGATGCTTGGGTGAGTATTGGGCTGGGTGTTGAATTAGTATGGGCCTGGTTTTATTAAATTGGAGATGGCCCAGTTCAGATTCCCTCTTTATTTTGTCTCCTCTTTTGTCTAATTTAAACTAAACAACATTCTAACTCACACTACAAAAATCAAACTAACTTATAAGAGTACCAATTAAGTTTTACTAATAATCAAGATACACCATTACATATCACTTAGATGTAAATAACGTAATTTGCTTATTAACACTCAAAAATGCAAAACATAATGTATATTTTCGTATTTCACTAAAATAAATAAGCATGCACACACAAAAATGCAAATGTAAGATAAACATAACACCAAGATCACAAAAATCATGCTCAACATAAAACTATTTTATTTTTGAATTTTCTGGGAGTGATTCTCATGTAGGGCAAAAATCACGTGCTCACAAATACTGCCCCTCTTTGCGCGGAAACATGAAGAGTTTTCGGGCAAAGATAAGTGAGCGGATATAAGTGATTTTTGCCCATTCAAGCACTCCGTATGAAGCATTTTGGAAAAGTTTTGACCGAACCTTGCTTCAAAGGTCTCCTACATATCCCTGGCTAAAAGGGAATCAGGTCAATGTAGTTCGGGAAGTTTTGGTAGCTGGGACTACCGTGACTGCTGTGATCTTGCTGTTACTGTTGTTGCTGCTGCTATCACTGCTTACCGATCTCCTCATCACATCGTGCTAAAATAAAACAAGAAACTAGGCTAGCCTACGGATCACATGATCCTATCTATCTTCAACTTGCTTTTGCCACCTTGCTTTTTTGTTGTCTTGATCGTTCCTTCTGATGTTTCTTCTCTTCTGCCAATTGTTATTTCGGCCTATCTTGATTGCCGAACTCCGACCGTTGGTCCCTTCCTTATGATCTTCGAACTATTCTTCTTCGAAGTCTGAATCTATCTTTCTGATCCTTGTTGCCTTCCTTCTGATTTTGAACTTGAATTCATGCTGGGGATTTCTGTTATACTCTACTGCTTTCCTCAAACAACTTCGAAAGTAAATTGCCACTCCATTCTCCAGGCGGGCTCCCTGACTTCAATTACTACTTCAAAATAAAATCGCCACTCCATTCTCCAGGCGGGCTCCCTGACTTCAATTACTACTTCAAAATAAAATCGCCACTCCATTCTCCAGGCGGGCTCCCTGACTTCAACTTATCACTTCAAAAATTAAAATCGCCACCCCATTCTCCAGGCGGGCTCCCTGACTTCAACTATCACTTCAAATAAAATCGCCACTCCATTCTCCAGGCGGGCTCCCTGACTTCAATTACTACTTCAAAATAAAATCGCCACTCCATTCTTCAGGCGGGCTCCCTGACTTCAACTACTACTTCAAAATAAAATCGCCACTCCATTCTCCAGGCGGGCTCCCTGACTTCAACTTATCACTTCAAAAATTAAAATCGCCACCCCATTCTCCAGGCGGGCTCCCTGACTTCAACTATCACTTCAAATAAAATCGCCACTCCATTTTCCAGGCGGGCTCCCTGACTTCAATTACTACTTCAAAATAAAATCGCCACTCCATTCTTCAGGCGGGCTCCCTGACTTCAACTACTATTTCAAAATAAAATCGCCACTCCATTCTTCAGGCGGGCTCCCCGACTTCAACTACTATTTCAAATAAAATCGCCACTCCATTCTCCAGGCGGGCTCCCTGATTTCAACTATGACTTCAAAACTAAATCGCCACTCCATTCTCCAGGCGGGCTCCCTGACTTCAACTACTACTTCGAAAATAAAATCGACACTCCATTCTTCAGGCGGGCTCCCTGACTTCAACTACTATTTCAAAATAAAATCGCCACTCCATTCTTCAGGCGGGCTCCCCGACTTCAACTACTATTTCAAATAAAATCGCCACTCCATTCTCCAGGCGGGCTCCCTGATTTCAACTATGACTTCAAAACTAAATCGCCACTCCATTCTCCAGGCGGGCTCCCTGACTTCAACTACTACTTCAAAATAAAATCGCCACTCCATTCTCCAGGCGGGCTCCCTGACTTCAACTACTATTTCAAAATAAAATCGCCACTCCATTCTCCAGGCGGGCTCCCTGACTTCAACTACTATTTCAAAATAAAATCGCCACTCCATTCTTCAAGCGGGCTCCCTGACTTCCACTACAATTTCAAAATAAATCGCCACTCCATTCTTCAGGCGGGCTCCCTGACTTCAACTACTACTTCAAATAAAATCGCCACTCCATTCTCCAGGCGGGCTCCCCGACTTCAACTACTACTTCATTAACTCCATCCCATCCTTTCTTCTGAATTACCTTGTTTCGGAATTGCTTTCCTCCTAGGCTTTTGTACCATTTCCTTCTTCCTGCATTGCCTCTCGGACCACCTTCTCTTCTGAATTATCCTGTCTTGGAATTGCCTTCCCCCGGGTCGTATTACTTTTTCTTCTGGCTGCTGGGGATATTTTTGGAACTGTTTACTCGCCTGCTGGGGATGATGCTGCCGAGGAAGTATTCTTTGTTTCCTTCACCCCTCATTCTCTTCCTTCTTCCCATACCTCCTCTGGGACTCACGTTTTTGCCTCCCCGATCAAATTATGGAATGTAATACTGCTGGGGGAATCTCGAAGCCATTGTTTTATTTTTCCAACAACTGCTGGGGGTGATACCAAGCTCAAAGGTTACCCCATCGTGTCGTCCGGCCTTTCTCGAAACTATTCTGCTCGGAGCTGGTATTTTCCCGAAATCTTGTGTTGCTTTCTACCCTTATCCTCTGAGTCTTTGCTTTCAAGAAAATTTTCGCAACAGGAGAAAATTTTCTGCCCCAGTTTGATAAATTTCTGGATGGTATGCTTTTCTGCCAACGAACCCTCTTTTCCTGCTTTTAAATCAAAGAAAAATTGTTAGTTTCAAAACGCGGTGAGTGGTCGTGCCACTCTTGTTGGGGCCATTTTCTTTTCTCTTTCAGCCTCTTGGCCTCTCTCGAACTTTGTGGGCGACGTTGACGCTTGCTGGGGACGATGCTCTTTCCCCGAACGACCTCTCATCTTTCCTTTTATTCCAATCTTTGGTTTGATCCGACTCTTTTAGCCGGTGACCTGTTGCGTGAAATCATCTTTCGGACATGCCACATGTGTCCATCATACTCCATAATTCCTGCGAACCTTCCAATCAGCCCGTCGTCCCAATCTTACTATCGTAACGACTTCTGCCTTATTGCCTCGTTCCACGCCTATTCATTTTCATTATACTGCTTTGGGAGACTTGGTAGTAAGCTTTGCAAAATCAATTTTCGAAAAATGAAAGAAAAGAAAAGAATACCGACCGCAAATGACAAAAGAAGAGAAAAACTTTTCTGAACTCAAAAATAGGAAAACTTATCTGAATGTATGACTGATCCAATGGTTATGCCGCGCCTTTGAGATTAAACTACCCAGTCTATTTATGTCAATCACTTTCTGATACCGCGTTCCGCTAGAGGTAAACGGATGTCCAAACCTTGTCTCATGCAGACATCTTGTAACCATCTCGTCCTGTCACCTCACAGTGCCCTTCAAAGGGTTTTCATTAATGAGATTCTCTCATTTCTCTCTATCTCCCGTCGCCTTAAGGTGCCCGTAAAGGTTTTCACCGTAAGACTCTCTCATTTTACTTCTCTCGACTTCCTTCGCCTTAAGGTGCCCGCGAGGGTTTTCACCGTTAAGACTCTCTCATTTACGCTTTCTTTCCCTGCGGCGGGGTATCACCCCTGAGATTCCCTCTAGAGCGTTATCCCCTTTCGGCTTGTGCATCCCGGATTCAATCGAGGGTCAGGATGTCAGTCTTGGCTTTCATTCACATGACTTGGCACTTCTCAAATACTGATCGAGAGGTCTTTCTGGTTCTTAATATGGTTTCTGCGCGTGAGGCTGAAGAAAGGGGGTTTAACCTCAACGGTTAGCTTATTACAACTTTCGGAATCCACACTATCTTTCCAACGAAACAATGACTTCTGCCCCAGTTTTGTTGCTTGGGGGATCTTTGATTTTTATTTTATTATGACCGAGCCGTGTGGCACCTACGTATCCTTCTTGAGGAATCAGGTCGAACGTAGTTCACTTTTTCTTGTATTTTTTCTTTGTTTCTTTTTCTATTCTGTTACACATCTTCCTTGATGATTCCGAAAGAGGGTATATGAAAGAATAATTAGGTCTCAAATGGGGAAACAAAGGTTAAAGTGTTTGGGTAGTAGAAAAATTGCCTCTGTCATTTCATTCTCCGAAAAAATGCCAAATACACACAAACGAAACCAAACGTTGACAAATGCATTAAAGAATTACACATAATATCTCTTGACTGCATCAGAATTGATAGCCATATCGGTGCATCTTCCCTCAACATCAGTTAGGCATAGAGCGCCGTTGGATAATACTCTAGTCACCACAAATGGTCCCCGCCAATTTGGAGCGAACTTGCCTTTCGCTTCGGCCTGATGTGGTAGAACTCTCTTCAGCACATGCTGTCCCACTTCAAATTTCCTGGGACGTACTTTCTTGTTATATGCTCTCGCCATTCTCTTTTGATACAATTGGCCGTGACATACTGCTGTCAATCTCTTTTCATCGATCAAGCTCAATTGCTCTAATCGGGTTTTGACCCACTCGTCGTCATCAATCTCAGCTTCAGCGACGATTCGGAGGGATGGAATCTCAACTTCTGCGGGTATTACTGCTTCAGCCCCGTATACCAACAAGTAAGGAGTTGCACCTACCGAAGTCCGGACGGTAGTGCGATAACCCAACAGCGCAAATGGTAACTTTTCATGCCATTGCCTAGACCCTTCTACCATCTTCCTCAATATCTTCTTTATATTCTTGTTTGTCGCCTCAACCACACCATTTGCTTTGGGACGGTATGGTGTGGAATTTCGGTGTGTAATCTTGAACTGTTGACATACCTCCTTCATCAATCCCCTGTTAAGATTGGCACCGTTATCCGTGATGATTATCTTTGGAATTCCAAACCTGCAGATGATGTGGGAATGTACGAAATCCACCACCGCCTTCTTGGTCACCGATTTGAATGTTTTGGCCTCCACCCACTTGGTAAAATAATCAATCGTTACCAGAATGAACCTATGACCATTGGAAGCCGCAGGCTCAATAGGTCCAATAACATCCATACCCCATGCTACAAATGGCCATGGTGCTGACATTGTATGCAATTCAGTCGGCGGAGAATGAATCAAATCTCCGTGTATCTGACACTGATGGCATCTTCGCACGAAACCTATACAATCACGCTCCATAGTGTATATCTGTCATCACTGTTGTGGCTTGATTTGCATCTATACATCTCAACAATCCCAAGTCCGGGGTTCTTTTGTACAGCACCCCTCCACTAAGGAAAAATCCGTTCGCCAACCGCCGAATAGCTCGCTTTTGATCTCCAGCTGCTTGCTCTGGGTATACTCCTAACCTGAGGTATTCCTTGACATCATGAAACCACGGCTCACCATCCACCTCTTCCTCTATCACATTACAATAAGCATGTTGATTCCGGACCCGGATATGTAACGGATCGACACGAACCTTGTCCGGGTGATGTAGCATCGACGCTAAAGTAGCCAACGCGTCGGCAACCTCATTATGCATCCTTGGGATGTGCCTGAATTCTACCGATCGAAAGCGTTTGGTCAAATCATGCAAACACTGACGATATGGGATAAGCTTTAGATCTCTGGTTTCCCATTCTCCCTGAATCTGATGTACCAGAAGGTCCGAGTCCCCCAAGACCAAGACGTCCTGTACATCCATGTCCACCGCTAATCGCAACCCCAAGATACATGCCTCGTACTCGGCCATATTATTGGTACAGTGAAAATGCAGTTGAGCAGTAACAGGATAATGATGTCCTGTTTCAGATATGAGCACAGCCCCTACTCCGACTCCTTTTGCGTTCGCCGCTCCGTCGAAGAAGAGCTTCCACCCTGGATCCTTGGTTAGTTCTAACCCATCAATTTGCAATACTTCTTCGTCTGGAAAATATGTCCTCAAAGGTTCGTATTCGTCATCAACAGGATTTTCAGCTAAGTGATCGGCCAGGGCTTGAGCTTTCATAGCCGTCCTTGTCACGTATATGATGTCGAACTCCGTAAGTAATATTTGCCATTTGATTCAAAATTATTTAAAGCATGTTGCAAGCCACACTACATGAAATGCGCCTGTGGTTCCTGACACGCTTTATTTAACCTTATTCAAAATTGGAGTCGGGTCACACGAAGTGCACCCCCGATTACTCTAATCTAATTGTGTCATTCAGCTGAAGAATAACGAACCAATTTCTATAATATGACAAAGTCGTATTCAACTATAACCGATTCGAGTAAACATACGACCGGACAACTAAGTGAGCAGATTCCAGATTTAGGGTGAACAATTACATGAAAGACTTACTTTGAATTCTAGACATTATTCAAAGAGCAACTGGCACTTATTTTGCGACTTCAAGATATCATTCCCCACGGGGTTCAAATCGTCCTAAACTTCCTACTTAGACAGATGATTAATCTCAATCTTAACACAAGATCGGGTATTGACAGATTTAGAAATCACATATCATGAATAGAGAAGATTTAGACACAGATGCTACAGGGACAGTTCAGATTTATATATATATCCAAAGTCGTACATTTTATCTAAATACAGTTCCATCTTAGCTCTAACAGTTTACTTATCCCTGAATGCATTCTTCAACCCAAACCAGTAAGGCAGGTTTAATTACATGTACTCATACAAACATACGAAGCATTGGACAACTACATATGTTAAACAGGTTTAAAAGAGAGAATCAGGCTTCATTCTTTTCCGAACCAAGAAGCTATCATAACAAGATGTGTACCTGGATTATGGAAGAAGAAAGAAAGGAGGTCAGTGATGGCAAGCAGTTTACAGCCACAGCAGTAATGGATCAGCAGCAATGGCAGGAGAACAAAAAATAGTAGCAGTAGCCCAACAAGCAAAACAACACAGCCACAGACCAGTGATCAATCCCCACAACACTCAGCACCCAAACCAAAACCCACAGCAGTACACAACAACAGTACCAACAGCAGCCCACAACAAACAACACAATAATCAACACAGCAGAAGCAACAATCAACACAGCAGCAACAACAATCAACACAGCAGCAACAACAATCAACACAGCAGCAGTGGCAACAGGAGAAACAAAACAATAGCTGTAGCCCAGCAAACAAAGAACAGGAAGCAAATGGCCTCCCTTTCAACTGAATAACAGCAACAAAACAGTAGCCCCAGCAAACAAAGAACAAGAAGCAAATAGCCTCCCTTTCAGCTGAATAACAGCAACAAAACAGTAGCCCCACACCTCAATGGAACAGTAACCAGTGTTTATATCTGTGTGTATTTCTGCCTTTGCTTCTCCTAATGTGTGCTACTCTCTTAAAGCTCAAAAAACCAGTCCCCTCCTACTCTATGCAGCTTCCTATATATAACCAGAACAGACCCCTCTCTAAGAACTAAAGACCAGCAGAAAGCCACTCAACCCTGCCCATCCCTGCTCTGCCAACCCATGATATTCCCTGGCAGCCCCTGACACTGGTTTTTTAACACTACCATATGTCTGGGTATGGGGCTTTTCTATTAAAAACTCCCTAAGTGTAAAGCCTAGGTGGATACCTGCTGTCTAGCAGGTTCCACTGGCCCTAAGCATGTGCATTCACTATGGATTTCCTAAGCTTCTATCAGCTATAACAAACCACCACCAGCTTCAATACACAGATCCTAACAACAGGCATAACAGTTCAATTCAGCCAAAATAAGCCACTGCTCGGGATTCCACACAAACAAGTTCTACGAGATCAATGACGACATTCAATTAACTATAACACGTATCACTGATAACAAATTAGCCGATAAAACAGTGAATCTAAAAATCTCGGCAACAATGAAACTAAGTATTCGACGATGCTAATCGAAGCGAATACGCATTTGAATACATACGCAATCAAACAAACGATACAGACGAATAATTGACCAAATAAAAGGTCTTTTGAGAAGAAAATGAAAACAAGGGCGGCCAAGAAGAAAATTAAACCAATTGAACTAACAAAGAACACACAAGCAACACATACCTAATTAAAAATAGATAGGAAAAGGGAGATTACCTCGAACGCAATCGAAATCGAAGCAAAGCCCGGACTGTTTTGAGCTTGGCCTTGGATTTGAAGTCTAAAGGACTTTAATTGAGATGTTCTCCAGCGAGAACATCCCAATTAAACTCTATTAGGCTTCAATTTCTCTCGAATTCAACCGGAGATTCTAATTTGAAATCTAGGGTTCATAGGCTCGGATTTGGGGCTTGGGGCTTTGGGTTCGATTCGAGCAAAACCAACACTGGTGGGGGTATGAGGGAGGTCATGGGAGCCTATAGTGTGATTTTGGGGTTGGTTGGAATGGTTTTTGTTTTGGCTCGGATCTTCAACCGGATATTCGAGAAGTTAGGGACTGATTCGAAACAAATGGTTAGTAGATTTGGACTCAGGGTGTTTGGAAGGTCGTCCGGTGTTATTTTGGTGGCCGTTGGCCTACCGGAACCGCCGTGAGGCGATTTCCGGCAGGCGGAGTGCGGTGGCTCACGGCGGGGTTAATTCGTCTGTGGAGAGACGATGGGTGTGAGGGGGGGTCTGGCTTGGGGGGGGGGGGGGGGTGTGAAGGCGGGCGTTATATACGACTCAGGAGATTAAATCCTGATTGTTGGATCATTTACGATCAACGACCAGGATCTCCTCCCTTAAACCAAACGGTGTCGTTTGGTTAAGTCACGGCCTGGGTGTATTTGGGGATTTATCGATTAATCTGGGCCGTTGGATAATAAAATCCAACGGTCCAGATCAAACGTTACATTAGCTGATGCTGGGCGAGTATTTTGGGAATTTAATGATTAATCTGGGCCGTTGGATAATAAAATCCAACGGTCCAGATCAAACGTTACTTAAACTGATGCTTGGGTGAGTATTGGGCTGGGTGTTGAATTAGTATGGGCCTGGTTTTATTAAATTGGAGATGGCCCAGTTCCGATTCCCTCTTTATTTTGTCTCCTCTTTTGTCTAATTTAAACTAAACAACATTCTAACTCACACTACAAAAATCAAACTAACTTATAAGAGTACCAATTAAGTTTTACTAATAATCAAGATACACCATTACATATCACTTAGATGTAAATCACGTAATTTGCTTATTAACACTCAAAAATGCAAAACATAATGTATATTTTCGTATTTCACTAAAATAAATAAGCATGCACACACAAAAATGCAAATGTAAGATAAACATAACACCAAGATCACAAAAATCATGCTCAACATAAAACTATTTTATTTTTGAATTTTCTGGGAGTGATTCTCATGTAGGGCAAAAATCACGTGCTCACAGCTGCCCCTCTTTGCGCGGAAACACGAAGAGTTTTCGGGCAAAGATAAGTGAGCGGATATAAGCGATTTTTGCCCATTCAAGCACTCCGTATGAAGCATTTTGGAAAAGTTTTGACCGAACCTTGCTTCAAAGGTCTCCTACATATCCCTGGCTAAAAGGGAATCGGGTCAATGTAGTTCGGGAAGTTTTGGTAGCTGGGGCTACCGTGACTGCTGTGATCTTGTTGTTACTGTCGTTGCTGCT
This sequence comes from Nicotiana noctiflora, assembly GCA_032618575.1. Lineage (NCBI taxonomy): Eukaryota > Viridiplantae > Streptophyta > Magnoliopsida > Solanales > Solanaceae > Nicotiana > Nicotiana noctiflora. Next base: position 128,322 of record JASVEL010005992.1, on the reverse strand, counting down.
GCTATCACTGCTTACCGATCTCCTCATCACATCGTGCTAAAATAAAACAAGAAACTAGGCTAGCCTACGGATCACATGATCCTATCTATCTTCAACTTGCTTTTGCCACCTTGCTTTTTTGTTGTCTTGATCGTTCCTTCTGATGTTTCTTCTCTTCTGCCAATTGTTATTTCGGCCTATCTTGATTGCCGAACTCCGACCGTTGGTCCCTTCCTTATGATCTTCGAACTATTCTTCTTCGAAATCTGAATCTATCTTTTCTGATCCTTGTCGCCTTCCTTTCGATTATGAACTTGGATTCACGCTGGGGATTTCGTTATGCTCTACCGCTTTCCCCAAACAACTTCGAAAGTAAATTGCCACTCCATTCTCCAGGCGGGATCCCTGACTTCAATTACTACTTTAAAATAAAATCGCCACTCCATTCTCCAGGCGGACTCCCTGATTTCAATTACTACTTCAAAATAAAATCGCCACTCCATTCTCCAGGCGGGCTCCCCGACTTCAACTTATCACTTCAAAAATTAAAATCGCCACCCCATTCTCCAGGCGGGCTCCCTGACTTCAACTATCACTTCAAATAAAATCGCCACTCCATTCTCCAGGCGGGCTCCCTGACTTCAATTACTACTTCAAAATAAAATCGCCACTCCATTCTCCAGGCGGGCTCCCTGACTTCAACTACTACTTCAAAATAAAATCGCCACTCCATTCTCCAGGCGGGCTCCCTGACTTCAACTTATCACTTCAAAAATTAAAATCGCCACCCCATTCTCCAGGCGGGCTCCCTGACTTCAACTATCACTTCAAATAAAATCGCCACTCCATTTTCCAGGCGGGCTCCCTGACTTCAATTACTACTTCAAAATAAAATCGCCACTCCATTCTTCAGGCGGGCCCCCTGACTTCAACTACTACTTCAAATAAAATCGCCACTCCATTCTCCAGGCGGGCACCCTGACTTCAACTACTACTTCGAAATAAAATTGCCACTCCATTCTCCAGGCGGGCTCCCCGACTTCAACTACTATTTCAAAATAAAATCGCCACTCCATTCTTCAGGCGGGCTCCCTGACTTCAACTACTATTTCAAAATAAAATCGCCACTCCATTCTTCAGGCGGGCTCCCTGACTTCAACTACTATTTCAAAATAAAATCGCCACTCCATTCTTCAGGCGGGCTCCCTGACTTCAACTACTATTTCAAAATAAAATCGCCACTCCATTCTTCAGGCGGGCTCCCTGACTTCAACTACTATTTCAAAATAAAATCGCCACTCCATTCTTCAGGCGGGCTCCCTGACTTCAACTACTATTTCAAAATAAAATCGCCACTCCATTCTTCAGGCGGGCTCCCTGACTTCAACTACTATTTCAAAATAAAATCGCCACTCCATTCTTCAGGCGGGCTCCCTGACTTCAACTACTATTTCAAAATAAAATCGCCACTCCATTCTTCAGGCGGGCTCCCTGACTTCAACTACTATTTCAAAATAAAATCGCCACTCCATTCTTCAGGCGGGCTCCCTGACTTCAACTACTATTTCAAAATAAAATCGCCACTCCATTCTTCAGGCGGGCTCCCTGACTTCAACTACTATTTCAAAATAAAATCGCCACTCCATTCTCCGGGCGGGCTCCCTGACTTCAACTACTACTCACTGATTTCATCCCATCTTGATTACCTTCCTTTGCCTTTTGTACCATCTGCCTCTCGGACCACCTTCTCTCTGGAATTATCCCGTCTTGGAATTGCCTTTCCCCGGGTCGTATTACTTTTTCTTCTCGGCTGCCGGGGATATTTTTGGAACCGTTTACTCGCCTGCTGGGGGATGATGTTGCCGAGGAAGTATTCTTTGTTTCCTTCACCCTCATTCTCTTCCTTCTTCCCATACCTCCTCCGGGACTCACGCTCTTGCCTCCCCGATCAAATTATGGAATGTAATACTGGTCGGGGGAATCTCGAAGCCATTGTTTTATTTTTCCAACAACTGCGCCGGGGGTGATACCAAGCTCAAAGGTTACCCCATCGTGTCGTCCGGCCTTTCTCGAAACTATTCTGCTCGGAGCTGGTATTTTCCCGAAATCTTGTGTTGCTTTCTACCCTAATCCTCTGAGTCTTTGCTTTCAAGAAAATTTTTGCAACAGGAGAAAATTTTCTGCCCCAGTTTGATAAATTTCTGGATGGTATGCTTTTCTGCCAACGAACCCTCTTTTCCTGCTTTTAAATCAAAGAAAAATTGTTAGTTTCAAAACGCGGTGAGTGGTCGTGCCACTCTTGTTAGGGCCATTTTCTTTTCTCTTTCAGCTACTTGGCCTCTTTCGAACTTTGAGGGCGACGTTGACGCTTGCTGGGGACGATGCTCTTTCCCCGAACGACCTCTCATCTTTCCTTTTATTCCAATCTTTGGTTTGATCCGACTCTTTTTAGCCGGTGATCCGTTGCGTGAAATCATCTTTCGGACGTGCCACATGTGTCCATCATACTCCATAATTCCTGCGAACCCTCCAATCAGCCTGTCATCCCAATCTCACTATCGTAACGACTTATGTCTTACTGCCTCGTTCCACGCCTATTCACTTTCAATATACTGCTTTGGGAGACTTGGTAGTAAGCTTTGAAAAATCAATTTTCGAAAAATGAAAGAAAAGAAAAGAATACCGACCGCAAATGACAAAAGAAGAGAAAAACTTTTCTGAACTCAAAAATAGGAAAACTTATCTGAATGTATGACTGATCCAATGGTTATGCCGCGCCTTTGGGATTAAACTACCCAGTCTATTCATGTCAATCACTTTCTGATGCCGCGTTCTGCTAGAGGTAAACGGATGTCCAAACCTTGTCTCATGCGGACATCTTGTAACCATCTCGTCCTGTCACCTCACAGTGCCCTTCAAAGGGTTTTCATTAATGAGATTCTCTCATTTCTCTCTATCTCCCGTCGCCTTAAGGTGCCCGTAAAGGTTTTCACCGTAAGACTCTCTCATTTTACTTCTCTCGACTTCCTTCGCCTTAAGGTGCCCGCGAGGGTTTTCACCGTTAAGACTCTCTCATTTACGCTTTCTTTCCCTGCGGCGGGTATCACCCCTGAGATTCCCTCTAGAGCGTTATCCCCTTTCGCTTGTGCATCCCGGATTCAATCGAGGGTCGGGATGTCACTCTTGGCTTTCATTCACATGACTTGGCACTTCTCAAATACTGATCGAGAGGTCTTTCTGGTTCTTAATATGGTTTCTGCGCGTGAGGCCGAAGAAAGGGGTTTAACCTCAACGGTTAGCTTATTACAACTTTCGGAATCCACACTATCTTTCCAACGAAACAATGACTTCTGCCCCAGTTTTGTTGCTTGGGGGATCTTTGATTTTTATTTTATTATGACCGAGCCGTGTGGCGCCTACGTATCCTTCTTGAGGAATCAGGTCGAACATAGTTCACTTTTTCTTGTATTTTTTCTTTGTTTCTTTTTCTATTCTGTTACACATCTTCCTTGATGATTCCGAAAGAGGGTATATGAAAGAATAATTAGGTCTCAAATGGGGAAACAAAGGTTAAAGTGTTTGGGTAGTAGAAAAATTGCCTCTGTCATTTCATTCTCCGAAAAAATGCCAAATACACACAAACGAAACCAAACGTTGACAAATGCATTAAAGAATTACACATAATATCTCTTGACTGCATCAGAATTGATAGCCATATCGGTGCATCTTCCCTCAACATCAGTCAGACATAGAGCGCCGTTGGATAATACTCTAGTCACCACAAATGGTCCCTGCCAATTTGGAGCGAACTTGCCTTTCGCTTCGGCCTGATGTGGTAGAACTCTCTTCAGCACATGCTGTCCCACTTCAAATTTCCTGGGACGTACCTTCTTGTTATATGCTCTCGCCATTCTCTTTTGATACAATTGGCCGTGACATACCGCTGTCAATCTCTTTTCATCGATCAAGCTCAATTGCTCTAATCGGGTTTTGACCCACTCGTCGTCATCAATCTCAGCTTCAGCGACAATTCGGAGGGATGGAATCTCAACTTCTGCGGGTATTACTGCTTCAGTCCCGTATACTAACAAGTAAGGAGTTGTACCTACCGAAGTCCGGACGGTAGTGCGATAACCCAACAACGCAAATGGTAACTTTTCATGCCACTGCCTAGACCCTTCTACCATCTTCCTCAATATCTTCTTTATATTCTTGTTTGCCGCCTCAACCGCACCATTTGCTTTGGGACGATACGGTGTGGAATTTCGGTGTGTGATCTTGAACTGTTGACATACCTCTTTCATCAATCCACTGTTAAGATTTGCACCGTTATCCGTGATGATTATCTTTGGAATTCCAAACCTGCAGATGATGTGGGAGTGTACGAAATCCACCACCGCCTTCTTGGTCACTGATTTGAATGTTTTGGCCTCCACCCACTTGGTGAAATAATCAATCGTTACCAGAATGAACCTATGACCATTGGAAGCCGCAGGCTCAATAGGTCCAATAACATCCATACCCCATGCTACAAATGGCCATGGTGCTGACATTGTATGCAATTCAGTCGGCGGAGAATGAATCAAATCTCCGTGTATCTGACACTGATGGCATCTTCGCACGAAACCTATACAATCACGCTCCATAGTGAGCCAATAATATCCTGCTCGAAGAATCTTCTTTGCCAATACGTACCCGCTCATGTGTGGTCCACAAACTCCGGAGTGTGTATCTGTCATCACCGTTGTGGCTTGACTTGCATCTATACATCTCAACAATCCCAAGTCTGGGGTTCTTTTGTACAGCACCCCTCCACTAAGGAAAAATCCGTTCGCCAACCGCCGAATAGCTCGCTTTTGATCTCCAGTTGCTTGCTCTGGGTATACTCCTAATCTGAGGTATTCCTTGACATCATGAAACCACGGCTCACCATCCACCTCTTCCTCTATCACATTACAATAAGCATGTTGATTCCGGACCTGGATATGTAACGGATCGACACGAACCTTGTCCGGGTGATGTAGCATCGACGCTAAAGTAGCCAACGCGTCGGCAACCTCATTATGCATCCTTGGGATGTGCCCGAATTCTACCGATCGAAAGCGTTTGGTCAAATCATGCAAACACTGACGATATGGGATAAGCTTTAGATCTCTGGTTTCCCATTCTCCCTGAATCTGATGTACCAGAAGGTCCGAGTCCCCCAAGACCAAGACGTCCCGTACATCCATGTCCACCGCTAATCGCAACCCCAAGATACATGCCTCGTACTCAGCCATATTATTAGTACAGTGAAAACGCAGTTGAGCAGTAACAGCATAATGATGTCCTGTTTCATATATGAGCACAGCCCCTACTCCGACTCCTTTTGCGTTCGCCGCTCCGTCGAAGAAGAGCTTCCACCCTGGATCCTTGGTTAGTTCTAACCCCTCAATTTGCAATACTTCTTCGTCTGGAAAATACGTCCTCAAAGGTTCGTATTCGTCATCAACGGGATTTTCAGCTAAGTGATCGGCCAGGGCTTGAGCTTTCATAGCCGTCCTTGTCACGTATATGATGTCGAACTCCGTAAGTAATATTTGCCATTTTGCTAACCTCCCCGTAGGCATAGGTTTCTGGAAAATATACTTCAACGGATCCAAACGCGAAATGAGGTAAGTGGTGTAAGAAGACAAATAGTGTTTCAGCTTTTGGGCTACCCAAGTCAGGGCGCAACATGTCTTTTCTAGATGAGTGTACTTGACCTCGTGGACTGTAAATTTCTTACTAAGGTAGTAAATGGCCCGTTCCTTCCTGCCAGTAAGATCATGCTGCCCCAGTACGCAGCCGAACGAATTCTCCAAAACCGTCAGATAAAGAATCAGGGGTCTACCTGGCTCAGGCGGAACTAGTACGGGTGGGTTTGACAGATACCCTTTGATTTGGTCGAACGCTTCCTGACATTCTGTAGTCCATTCTATCGCGGCGTCTTTCTTCAACAGACAAAATATGGGTTCACAGGTTGCTGTAAGTTGAGCAATAAACCTACTGATGTAATTTAACCTTCCCAACAGACTCATTACCTCTGTTTTATTCTTTGGCGGGGGTAGCTCTTGAATGGACTTGATTTTGGATGGGTCTAACTCAATGCCCCGTCGGCTGACGATGAATCCTAGCAACTTTCCTGATGGAACTCCGAATGCGCATTTGGCCGGATTGAGCTTGATGTCGTACCTTCGAAGTCTTTGAAAGAACTTCCTGAGGTCAGCAACATGGTCTTCCTGACGTTTGGATTTTACGATCACATCATCCACGTACACTTCAATTTCCTTGTGTATCATGTCATGGAATACCGTAGTCATCGCCCTCATATATGTTGCCCTTGCATTCTTCAAACCGAACGGCATCACTCGGTAGCAATAAGTTCCCCACGGTGTGATAAAAGCCGTCTTTTCTGCGTCCTCTTCATCCATCAAAATCTGATGATATCCCGCATAACAGTCCACAAAGGATCCGATTTCGCGTCCGGCGTAATTATCAATTAGGATATGGATATTGGGAAGTGGGAAATTATCCTTAGGACTCGCCTTGTTGAGATTGCGATAGTCCACGCATACTCTGATCTTTCTGTGTTTCTTTGGCACCGGTACTACGTTAGCCAACCATTCAGGGTATCGAGTGACACGAATGACTTTCGCCTGCAACTGCTTGGTTACTTCCTCCTTAATCTTCACACTCATCTCCGTCTTGAATTTCCGCAGTTTCTGCTTGACGGGAGGATATGCCGGATCAGTGGGTAATTTATGAACCACTAGATCAGTGTTGAGTCCCGGCATGTCGTCGTACGACCATGCGAAAATGTCTTTAAACTCCATGAGTGTTTTGATCAACTCTTCTCTCAGGTTTGGTTCAATATGGACACTTATTCGGGTTTCTTTGACGTCATCCGCATTCCCCAGATTAACGGCCTCAGTATCATTTAAATTCGGTTTGGGTTTTTCCTCGAAGTGACTTAATTCTTCACCGATTTCTTCTACGGCTAAATCATCGCCGTACTCTGACTCACTCTCGTCACTTCTTATTTCATGCGTTATTATTTCCAAACCCGATTGTATTTCTAGACTGGGTTGATTAATCTTTAAGCACGCCATATCATTAAGATCAGTTGAAAGAAGGCTGTTCAGAAAAGTAAAAAAAGAAGGAAAAAATAAACAAAATTAGACACGAAGGGAACCAAATTTCATTAATGGGGACAGTACAAGGAAAAACAAACTGCAAACTTAAATCAAAATGAACTAAAAACAACTGGATTTTACTCCCGGGACAACCCCCAACACAGAATTTCGAAAGAAAACAATCCAAAACAAACTACCAAGACTCCTTCCGGAACAGGGAGAGGAGTAGCCTTCCAATTATTCAGTTTTGCTTTTGGTCCCACAAACTGTATCTCGGCATGGCCGGATCCTTCACCATCCTCGAGCATACATACATCTGTGAATAGGTCCTCGAACTTCCTGAAGAACTCTTCATCTGGCCTAATCGTAGGACCGGGAATCTTTGTCGTCGGATGTCCTCTTACTCCAGACCTGACGAAAGATTGGGAAAGGCGTGGAACAAGCTTCGGGAGCACCCATGTCTTCTGCTTACTCCTCTTGGCTCGCCGGATGTCCTCTGATGTTGGCTTGAATCCCAAGCCGAAGGTTCCCAAGTTTTCGACCACTGATACCAGTTGTATGATTCCTTGCAGAGATGCACCTAGACCTTTGCCGGGTATGAAACCATGTCGCAACATTTCACGAGCCACCATGACATCTGCAGTAATTATTCTGTCATCGGGAATGCATTCCCCTTCTGGAACTCGGTTGGCGGATACCACATCGTAGATCTGGTACACCCACGGCCCAACATCTTCTTCTGTTTCAACAAAGGGGACGATGGTGCCTGGTTGTAGATCATTCTCTCCATGGACGACGATCTCCTGTTGGTCCCACTCAAACTTGACGAGTTGGTGTAAGCTGGATGGAACTGCTCTTGCGGCATGGATCCATGGTCGCCCTATCAGGAGGTTATATGACACCACCATGTCCAGCACCTGGAATTCCATGGTGAACTCCACCGGCCCAATCGTCAAGATTAACACTATGTCCCCAACCGATGCCTTGCCTCCCCCATCGAACCCTCGAACACATATGCTGTTCTTGCGTATCCTGCCGATGTTTACTTTCAATTTGTCCAGTGTAGAGAGAGGACAAATGTTAGCACTGGACCCATTATCGACAAGGACTTTGGTAACCACCGCCTCTTCACACTTTACCGTAAGATATAAAGCCTTGTTATGCTCGGTGCCCTCCTCGGGCAATTCATCATCGGTGAAGGTGATCCGATTCGCTTCGAAGATCCTATTGGCGATCTTCTCCAAATGACCCACTGAGATTTTATCCGGTACATGTGCCTCATTCAGGACTTTCATCAAAGCTTGCCGATGTTCCTCAGAATGTATCAGCAAAGATAGCAATGATATTTGCGCGGGAGTCTTCTTCAGCTGCTCTATGACAGAATAGTCATGCATCTTCATCTTTTTTAAGAATTCTTCTGCCTCTTCATCAGTTACCGGCTTTTTCAATGCCGCCGGAGTGGTCTTCCTCAATTCCGCAGGGGCAAAACATCTCCCCGAGCGGGTCAAACCTTGCGCTTCGCAAACTTCCTCTTTCACTTCCTTTCCTTTGTAGGTTGTTGTAATCCGAGCATAATTCCATGGAATAGCCCGGCTATCGGTTATTGGCAACTGTATTGCTGGCTTGATGATGAAAGGATCCATTCGAACGCCTGCTACCGTCAAGACGGGCTTGGTTGCTACCCCTGGTACAACTATTTTTGCTTCCCCCGGCCTTACCGGTACTCCGCTCACACTTCCCTTTCCTGCTTCCGACCCTCCTGGTATGTCCTTCTTGCAACCGGGTGACTCATCAAGGCTTGGCCCTTTTCTCATTCCTACCCCGCTAGACTTGATCATCATTACGGTCTGAGAGGCTTTCTCCTTTCCTTCTTCTCCCCGTACCAACTCGATAGCGTTGGTCTCATGATGAGTTAGAAGCGGGTTTTGGCTGATATCTGGGCTCGTCGGAGTCCGGACCTCAACTCGCGAGTGTCAACGAGCTCCCGGACGGCCGTCTTCAACCTCCAACATTTTTCTCGTATCGTGTCCCGGACATCCCGAGCAAGAGGCACAATTTACCGAATGGTCCAGGTTCTTGGAACAGGGTTTGGTAGCTTAGCTTCAACCGGATTTAGCAACCCTACTTGCTTCAACCTGTGGAACAGACTGGTGTAAGACTCTCCCGGCGGAGTGAAAGTCTTTGGCCCCGGCGCCCTGTCGCCCTGAATGCTCGGTTCGGACGAAAACTCGCGCCCGAGGGGTTCCCGTAAGCTCGGGGGTGGATAATTGTTCCGCGGGCTCGGTGCACGCCACGCGTGCACGGACGGGAGGCGCAGATAGGACCGTGCGCGGTGGACAAGAAACGGGGATCGTGCGCGGATAGTAATGTTGCGGGCGGTTGTACGGATTGTGGGAGTAATTTCGGTGGCGAGGCCGGGGCGGGCTATATTGGGGCGCGGGCCTCTGTTTCTGAACCATGCCCCGGACTCGACCGCCGCGACTTCCTCTTTCCTCTTTTTCCCCAGTACTCCTCCAGTACCACTTTGGATAGCCTGAGTGGTGGCCTTCAATGCCGAGTAGCTCATGATCTTGTTGGCTTTCAAGCCTTCCTCGATCATAGCCCCCATTTTTATCACCTCAGTGAGAATGATTTGCCCACGGACGTCACCAGATGTCCGAAATAGGTTGGTTCTAGTGTTTGCAAGAAGTAATCCACCATCTCGCTCTCTCTCACGGGCGGATCTACCCTTGTCGCCTCGTTCCCTCCAGATCGAAAACCAAATTCTCTCGAAACTCTCGCCGGGTTTCTTCTCTAATTTTAGCAATGACAAGCCGGTCGGGGATTATTTCAAGATTGTACCGGAACTGCCCGATAAAAGCTCGAGCCAAGTCATCCCACGTAAACCACCTTCTCGGGGTCCTCGTCTAGTGTACCACTCCGACACGCATCCTCCCGTACTCGACCGAGTAAGCTATCGAATCTCGTCCCGTCCTCCCGCTCCTCTCATTTTACTACATAACCCTCGGAGGTGGGCTACAGGATCACCGTGGCCCTCGTATAGGTCAAACTTGGGCATTTTGAACCCGGCCGGTAATTGGACGTTGGGGAACGGGCACAGATCTTTGTAAGCGACACTGACCTGATTACCCAAACCGTGCATGTTCCTGAAGGACTGCTCCAGGCTTTTAACTTTTCTAATAACTTCCTCATGTTTCGAACTTTGGAAGTACTTTTCCGGTTCTGCCGGATTATCCCAGTGAGGGGTATGTGATTGCGGCTCAGGAGCCCTAAAAGTAGGCTCTGGAGGATAGTAAGAGTTGTCATGGATCTGAACATGCGGCTCGCCGGCCGGCCTTTGCAGAGGAGCAGGCGGAGGTGCCACAAAAACAGGGGTGGCTGGAGGAGGATTTGGTTTGGCTGGTGGAATGTGGGTGGCATACGGGTTTTCCCCCTGAAAGTACGGATAGATCGGGGCGCTTGTCGAAGGATCGATGGGCGGATGTTCCGGAGCTGAGGCGAGAGTAGGGCGGTTTGGTGAAGACTGTTCCCTGGCCCAGGCCAGGTGCATCTCTGTTATCTGTTGTTTCAACCGGTCTACCTCTTCTTTCATGATTTGTAACTCTGATTTTTCTTCCTCGAGGCTCTTACCAGAACTAGACATGCTTATTGTAATCGGTCCTTTGGATCTAGTGCGGTAATGATGGCTGGCCAGTATATTCTGTCAAACCAACTGCTAAACTTTTCTGGAAAGGCAACAAACTTGTTAGTTTACCGAGTTTGACAGATATGTTATAGCACGTTGGATGCAATGAACCTAACCAAATAACCCTTTCTACATGTACATGCGTCATTCCAGCCCTTTTTTCTTTTTCTTTTCTCTTTTTTTTTCTTCTTTTCTTTTATCCTTGAAAGCCTTATTGTTATTAACCTTTGCATTCTTTTCCTTTTAGTGGTGGTCGAATCTTATGTGGATTGCCTACGTATCACGACCCCGCGTGAATCAGACCGAGCGTAGTTCTGGTTACAAGATTGTGGCAAAATTCAGTAACTTTATATCAAATGAAAACTTAAAGTTACAAAACATGTCTTACAACAATCAGCAAAAGAAGTGCTTGACTCGAAAAAGTAAAAATAAAACTGCCAACTAGCTTGACCCAAGATCTCAAAAATACATTTTAATCAAAAATCTAATGCTCTAAAATTCCTGGGGGCCCGCGAGGCATCATTCGGCCTTGCCGCGGGCCTTGGTGTGAGGTCCTTGTGCAGTCCCCTCAACTCTTCCATGATCCGATGAACATAACCCATAATCGAAGCGAAAAGGTCGGCGCGGGGCATTCGTTCACAAGCTAGGCACTTCATGGTGACATAGTGCCCGATTTCTCCAATTTTGTCCTTGATCATGTCCCTTTCTCCGAGTAGCCACTCTATCTGCTGGCTTTTCGCCCCCAATCTTCGAGCATTGTTGGTGACTTGGTCTAGGAGCCTATCCATTTGTCCTTGCAGTCGGGCCATCAAATTGTGGCAACGGTCGAGGTCTGTTCTGGCATCTTGGGCTTGCTTGAAAACCCGCTCCCTGAGGACAACATTTGCTTCCCTCAGGCTAGTGATGATCTCAGTGTAATCTTCTTCCACCCGTCGTAGTTGAAGTGCATGTTGATGTGCCTCCTTTTTCCAGCTAGCACGGATCCTCGTTGTTTGGGCTTTCGACTCGTCCAATTCTCTTTGGATGTTGGTGACTTGGCTTCTCAAACCCCTTATCAATTTTTCGTCCGCCCGACTCCTCAACTGTCTGTCCGCATCCCTTTTTATTTGCTGGATTTGAGCTCTCAAGAAGTCATTTTCTTGCGCCAACTTCTTTTTGTCTCCTTCGTCGGCGGCAGCTTGCATGTTCTTCTCGAACTGAAGGTCCCGGACCTGCTGTTCTATCCTACCAATCTTCGTCCTGTACCCCTCCTCCTTCGCTAGCCAATTCCATTGTTCCCGTGAATCTTCCGTGAACTGTTGAACATGGGCTCTTTTGGAACATTTCCGACGAATCTGAAATCTTTTCCCGAACCACACATTGTACTTGGGTCCACCTCACCCTTAGCTAGTTCCCGGACCATGGTTTTAGGCTCAAGGAACCTGCATTCATGCCACAGCTTTCTAATCTTCTCTTCGGGGAATACGACTCCTGAGCTCAACTCAATGGCGTACTTCCTCAGGTCTTGATCGGTAGGAATAACCTGAAACCTTCCTAGTTGACGTAATACACGATGAGGAACATATGGTTGGACACCGCGGATCCCCATCAGAAGAATATAACACTCCTCGGCTGCCATATATATTACTTCAGTATCGGGTAACCACCCGAACGCCCATTCAATCTGATCGGCTTCTATTGAGCTTAGTCGTGCAAGCCATGCCTCGACGCCTTCAGGGAATACAGCACCCCTCATCCGTTCTTCGAAACCCCTGATACAGTTTTTTTCGATCAACCCATGGTTCATGTATTGTGTCCGGTGATGGAGGTGTTCTTGTATCCACAATTGGAGTAACAGATTGCATCCTTGGAAGAAATTGCCCCCTTCACGGCATACAGTCAAGGCTCGATAGATTTCGGACAAAACCAAAGGGACCACCGTGCTGGTAGCCTTTTTGATTGCAACATCGGCTATTCCTACCAGACTTATCTCTATTTTCTTATCTTCGCGTGGACAAATCACAATCCCCAAGAATGTCGTTACGAATGCTAGAATTCGTCTGGCCTCCCACTTGGTTCTATTCCCTGCGTGAGTTAGTCCAAGGTTTGACTCTTCAAAACCCCGAGGAGTGCCGTACCGTTGGTATAAGAATTGGAGATCGCAACATCCTTTCAGCAGATCATCAATTTTCACCTTCCGACTAATGCTCAGCAAATCCAGAAACCCATGTGGAGATACCGGTCTTGGTGAGAGCAGGTATTGCCCTCTTAATTTCCCATTTAGTCCCGCATAGCCCGCAATTTCCTCTAACGTGGGCGTCAGTTCAAAGTCAACAAAACGGAACACATTGCGGGTCGGATCCCAGAAAGATACCAGTGCATTGATGATGTCTTTCCTTGGCTCGATATTCAACAGATCAACCAAACCTCCCAAAATTCTCCCCACTACCTTTTTGCTACCGTCTTCCAAATCGTTCCACCATATACGGAGCTGCTGAGGGACCTCGCTAAAGATTGAAAATGATTTATTCTGATTCGTGCTCATCCTGCACATTTATTAAGGTGATTGAAATAAGAAAAACAACTTTGTTTTGCTAAAAATAGAAAATCAGTTTTCAATCACGGCCTTTCAACGTCTCGGGGACGAAGGCTTTTAAGGCTGTGGGGTAAATTGATCGAAATCAAAATTGACCCAAAGGTGGCCGTTTATACGAAACTAGCCTTCCGGCGTCCCTTTCGGGAACATTCGGCTATTTTTGAAAACAACGTCACCGACTTATTTAGTACAAAAGTTAGTTTTGATATTTTGGCCATTTTTCAAAAGGTGAAGTTGGACCTGATGGAGGTTGCCTACGTATCTCACATCCAATGAGAATCAAACCCCCGTAGTTCGGTTTTAATGAAACAAACTACATAATTTATTTATTCAGTTTACTAAAGGAAAACAAGTAAACTATTTTTATCTATCTCAAGAATAAAACACACTTTTCCCTCTTTCTTTTTTTTTTTTTTTTTTAATTTCTAAAGCCGGTCAGCATGCAAGTCTATAACATATAAATGCGTAAGACAAACAGTATGCAGCAGGATAGTCTTTTCATTTCAGGTCACCTGTCCTAGACGGACCCAACCCCTGTGTTGAGTCCCCTAAGCCAAATGCAACGTGATGCAAATAAACGTTCCTACTAGGGATCCGGCATGAAGCTTTGTTATTCTAGGTTCAAAAACCTGGGTTTATCTGTTCTAGACTTGGCTTACCCGAGCGGACAGCTCGAGCCGAGGAGGAGGCAGCAACCCGGGAATACAGAAGCTTCACCCGTTTTGCAACTTATCCAAACCTCGTTCTAAAATGGGAATTAGACGCTATACAGAAAAGAAGTCACACGAAGTGCACCCTTCTTCATGATTTAGAAGACTCAGAGATGAGATTGGTTCCGGCACAATTTATATGTACAGTTCACAAAATATCAAAGCAGTAAAAACAATATTTAACATATTAATACAAACATGCAATAAAATCATATAATAAATAAGCCAAATACGACAATTATTCCGAGCTCGAATTCTGAAAGTTAGTCCCCAGCAGAGTCGCCAGAGCTGTCACACCTCTTTTTTACGCATGCCCGCGAGGGCGCAAAGAGTTTTTCCAATTAAAGGACAATCGAGACGGGATTTATTTAATTATTTCAGAGTCACCACTTAGGAGATTTATGGTGTCCCAAGTCACCGGTTAAATCCCGAATCGAGGAAAATAATGACTCTATTTAACAGTCCGCGAACCAGAAATCCGGATAAGGAATTCTATTAACCCGGGAGAATGTATTAGGCATTCCCGAATTCCGTGGTTCTAGCACGGTCGCTCAACTGTCGTGTTCGGCTTATTTATCTGATTTTTTACAGTTATGTACCTAATGCAAATTAATATCCCTTTACTGCTTTTAATATTATTATGATTTTCGAGAGAGAAAATTGCCTAAAAATATGTTTCGAATCACGTCACATGAAATGCACCCGGATCCTCGACATATTCTTATTCGACATTTGGGATTTGGATTTGGGTCGCATGAAATGCACACCCGCATTTAAAAAGGTAGAATTAAAATACGCGCCTAGAGCGGCTACTTATTCGCACTTTTGAGAAGGCCACGAAATTCGCTAAGAAACGGCACATCTCGAAATCTACATATTTTTTGTACATATTTACGAGGGCCCCGCGATTTTTGTAACTTATTAGGCGAGGTGCGCCTCTAATTCTAATTTTAAAGCAACCTCCATCCCGCTATATTTATTTAAAAGTTGATTCGAAATTATTTAAAGCATGTTGCAAGCCACACTACATGAAATGCGCCTGTGGTTCCTGACACGCTTTATTTAACCTTATTCAAAATTGGAGTCTGGTCACACGAAGTGCACCCCCGATTACTCTAATCTAATTGTGTCATTCAGTTGAAGAATAACGAACCAATTTCTATAATATGACAAAGTCGTATTCAACTATAACCGATTCGAGTAAACATACGACCGGACAACTAAGTGAGCAGATTCCAGATTTAGGGTGAACAATTACATGAAAGACTTACTTTGAATTCTAGACATTATTCAAAGAGCAACTGGCACTTATTTTGCGACTTCAAGATATCATTCCCCACGGGGTTCAAATCGTCCTAAACTTCCTACTTAGACAGATGATTAATCTCAATCTTAACACAAGATCGGGTATTGACAGATTTAGAAATCACATATCATGAATAGAGAAGATTTAGACACAGATGCTACAGGGACAGTTCAGATTTATATATATATCCAAAGTCGTACATTTTATCTAAATACAGTTCCATCTTAGCTCTAACAGTTTACTTATCCCTGAATGCATTCTTCAACCCAAACCAGTAAGGCAGGTTTAATTACATGTACTCATACAAACATACGAAGCATTGGACAACTACATATGTTAAACAGATTTAAAAGAGAGAATCAGGCTTCATTCTTTTCCGAACCAAGAAGCTATCATAACAGGATGTGTACCTGGATTATGGAAGAAGAAAGAAAGGAGGTCAGTGATGGCAAGCAGTTTACAGCCACAGCAGTAATGGACCAACAGCAATGACAGGAGAAGAAAAACAGTAGCAGTAGCCCAGCAAGCAAAACAAACACAGCCACAGACCAGTGATCAATCCCCACAACACTCAGCACCCAAACCAAAACCCACAGCAGTACACAACAACAGTACCAACAGCAGCCCACAACAAACAACACAATAATCAACACAGCAGAAGCAACAATCAACACAGCAGCAACAACAATCAACACAGCAGCAACAACAATCAACACAGCAGCAGTGGCAACAGGAGAAACAAAACAATAGCTGTAGCCCAGCAAACAAAGAACAGGAAGCAAATGGCCTCCCTTTCAACTGAATAACAGCAACAAAACAGTAGCCCCAGCAAACAAAGAACAAGAAGCAAATAGCCTCCCTTTCAGCTGAATAACAGCAACAAAACAGTAGCCCCACACCTCAATGGAACAGTAACCAGTGTTTATATCTGTGTGTATTTCTGCCTTTGCTTCTCCTAATGTGTGCTACTCTCTTAAAGCTCAAAAAACCAGTCCCCTCCTACTCTATGCAGCTTCCTATATATAACAGACCCCCCTCTAAGAACTAAAGACCAGCAGGAAGCCACTCAACCCTGCCCATCCCTGCTCTGCCAACCCATGATATTCCCTGGCAGCCCCTGACACTGGTTTTTTAACACTACCATATGTCTGGGTATGGGGCTTTTCTATTAAAAACTCCCTAAGTGTAAAGCCTAGGTGGATACCTGCTGTCCAGCAGGTTCCACTGGCCCTAAGCATGTGCATTCACTATGGATTTCCTAAGCTTCTATCAGCTATAACAAACCACCACCAGTTTCAATACACATATCCTAACAACAGGCATAACAGTTCAATTCAGCCAAAATAAGCCACTGCCCGGGATTCCACACAAACAAGTTCTACGAGATCAATGACGACATTCAATTAACTATAACACGTATCACTGATAACAAATTAGCCGATAAAACAGTGAATCTAAAAATCTCGGCAACAATGAAACTAAGTATTCGACGATGCTAATCGAAGCGAATACGCATTTGAATACATACGCAATCAAACAAACGATACAGACGAATAATTGACCAAATAAAAGGTCTTTTGAGAAGAAAATGAAAACAGGGGCGGCCAAGAAGAAAATTAAACCAATTGAACTAACAAAGAACACACAAGCAACACATACCTAATTAAAAAGAGATAGGAAAAAGGGAGATTACCTCGAACGCAATCGAAATCGAAGCATAGCCCGGACTGTTTTGAGCTTGGCCTTGGATTTGAAGTCTAAAGGACTTTAATTGAGATGTTCTCCAGCGAGAACATCCCAATTAAACTCTATTAGGCTTCAATTTCTCTCGAATTCAACCGGAGATTCTAATTTGAAATCTAGGGTTCATAGGCTCGGATTTGGGGCTTGGGGCTTTGGGTTCGATTCGAGCAAAACCAACACTGGTGGGGGTATGAGGGAGGTCATGGGAGCCTATAGTGTGATTTTGGGGTTGGTTGGAATGGTTTTTGTTTTGGCTCGGATCTTCAACTGGATATTCGAGAAGTTAGGGACTGATTCGAAACAAATGGTTAGTAGATTTGGACTCAGGGTGTTTGGAAGGTCGTTCGGTGTTATTTTGGTGGCCGTTGGCCTACCGGAACCGCCGTGAGGCGATTTCCGGCGGGCGGAACACGGTGGTGGACGGCGAGATTAATTAGTCTCTAAGAGAGACGATGGGTGTGAGGGGGGTCTGGCTTGGGGGGGGGGCGGGGTGTGAAGGTGAGATTATATATGACTCAAGAGGTTAAATCCTGATCGTTGGATCATTTACGATCAACGACCAGGATCTCTTCCCTTAAACCAAACGGTGTCGTTTGGTTAAGTCACGGCCTGGGTGTATTTGGGAATTTAAAGATTAATCTGGGCCGTTGGATAATAAAATCCAACGGTCCAGATCAACGGGGCCAGTTGGGCAGAACGGGTGAGGGGGTTGGATAATAAAATCCAACGGTCCAGATCAAACGTTACTTAAGCTGATGCTTGGGTGAGTATTGGGCTGGGTGTTGAATTAGTATGGGCCTGGTTTTATTAAATTGGAGATGGCCCAGTTCCGATTCCCTCTTTATTTTGTCTCCTCTTTTGTCTAATTTAAACTAAACAACATTCTAACTCACACTACAAAAATCAAACTAACTTATAAGAGTGCCAATTAAGTTTTACTAATAATCAAGATACACCATTACATATCACTTAGATGTAAATCACGTAATTTGCTTATTAACACTCAAAAATGCAAAACATAATGTATATTTTCGTATTTCACTAAAATAAATAAGCATGCACACACAAAAATGCAAATGTAAGATAAACATAACACCAAGATCACAAAAATCATGCTCAACATAAAACTATTTTATTTTTGAATTTTCTGGGAGTGATTCTCATGTAGGGCAAAAATCACGTGCTCACAGTCATATGCATTGCATGGCATACATACATTGGTTTACATGTACTACATGGCATAACATTTAGCACTCATACATTACTGGGACACATGCATTATTTGCCTTATTAACCAGATCTCCTGGTGGTATATTAGTTAAGGAGTGCTGAGCCCGAGGGGCTGATTTGAGTGCAGACCTGCACTGCTTGAGATTGTACCCATGTATTGGTATGTTATCATGAAAGAAAGAAGCTAAAAATGAGATTTCTAAATAATTTACTCACATATGCTGAAAGGGGATAAAATGATAGTGTGTTGAAGTTTAAAGGTAGTTCTGTATTGTGTAGCATGAGATAGTGCTTTGCGTGGTTTCCTTTCCTTCAGCATTATTTACTTTTATTACCGCTAAGTTGGAAGTACTCACACCCAACTCCCTGCACCTTGTGTGCAGATCCAGGTACATCACAGTAGAGCTGATTCTATGGCTGCTCGGGAGTGCATTTGGACAGTCGAGGTAGCTGCCAGCGTCCGCAGGACTTGACCCTCCAGTTTATCCTTATTTTGTTCTGTCTATGCCACACTTGTGCACAGTTGTATACATTATCACAGTTTATAAATTCTGCTAGAGGCTCATGACTTATGACTCCTCATTCGGTGGAAGGTTATACTAATTTTGGGATATCTATCCCTGATGTTCTAGACGTCATTTCATATATTATTATTGTTTATGCCTACAAAGGGTAAAGTGAGAGCTGATAGCTCTGTGTTATGAATGGTTGGTCGGGCTAGCCTAGCAATATGTTGGCCATCACGACCGGGTTTTGGGGTCATGACAAGTTGGTATCAGAGCCCAGGTTACTAGGACTCATGAGTCATGAGCCGGTTAGTAGAGTCTCGCGGATCGGTACGGAGACGTCTGTATTTATCCTCGAGAGGCTGCATAACCTTTAGGAAACACTTCACTTTCTTGGAATTCTTATCGTGCGTACTTGATTCAGCTTGAGATGTAATTCTTGAAATTCCTTCCACACGTTTGTATGCCCACTCGAGCGCTTAGTAATAAATTTGCCTTGATGGCTTGTGACTCCCCGATCGAAGGCGAGATATAATCTCCGTGATTTCATGTTGGACCCGTCTGAAGGACTTGAGGCCGAATCTTCGCCTATGGCTTGAGCACCAAGGTGCTGATTTCGTGACAAGTTGGTATCAGAGCCTAGGTTACTAGGCCTCATGAGTCATGAGTCGGTTAGTAGAGTCTCGCGGATCGGTACGGAGACGTCTGTATTTATCCTCGAGAGGCTGAAGAACCTTTAGGAAACACTTCACTTTCTTGGAATTCTTATCGTGCGTACTTGATTCAGCTTGAGATGTAATTCTTGAAATTCCTTCCACACGTTTGTATGCCCACTCGAGCGCTTAGTAATAAATTTGCCTTGATGGCTTGTGACTCCCCGATCGAAGGCGAGATATAATCTCCGTGATTTCATGTTGGACCCGTCTGAAGGACTTGAGGCCGAATCTTCGCCTATGGCTTGAGCACCAAGGTGCTGATTTTGCGAGCTGGTATTATGAACTTATATGTTCAGTATTGTCCCTAATTGTGGGAATATTGGCTAGATAGCCAGGTGATATGTATCATGGTGGAAGGTGTGCTGAGGTACTAAATTGAGGCGAAGCAGGTGGGTTATCTCTTGCGGAGTGCCCTTAGGTGAGCTGATTCTTATGAGTAATTGAAAGGTATTTGATATGTGTTATGATTCGAGCAGGTTCAACGCATGTCAGTAAATCAATTTTGGTAATATAATTCATGTAGTATTGAGATTAATGTTGTTGATATACATTGTGATATCTTGTCGAGTTGTGGACGTGTTGTTAGGATGGTTGTGGTGATTCTCTGGCAGGTGGATAGGCCCAATTACAAAGGAAACTCTGCCGAAATTTTTGAATATTTTGGGACTTAGTAAATATTTTGTCGCCTAAAGAGTGCGCTTAACTGTAGTGTGAATGAATGCAAGAATAAGGGAAGAGTTAGAATTTTTGATGATTCGTGTCTCCGCAAGCTGGTGAAAGAGTGAGTTTAATCTCACCATGATATTACGACAACAATAAAGTATATATGTTCTGATAAATATGGCTTCGATCTAAGTTGGGGAGGTTTCCATTGATTAGCTGATTGCGTAGTTGTATGCTACGTTGGTTATGTCTTAAAGTACACTGTCGAACCAGTTCTGGTTGCAGGTATTAAGCCGAGAATATCACGAGTAAAGCAAGATTTTGACAAAAGTTATACGGTGCTTTCGTAGATGTGAGAAAATAATTGTATGTCTTGAGCTGTTGTTGGTAAGGAATGCTCAGTGAATTGAGGAGAATGATGTTTGTTGGTATTTAAATGAGATCATATCCTGTGGTGTCAGGGTGCTAATAAGGCACGAGTGGTTCTGTTCGTTAAGTCTGGTAATTTGCAGTTTCGATAAGAGTGGATGACTCTTGGGAATGTTATAATGTGTTCTAAGATGGTGTATGTGACTAAAGATAGTGTCTTCATTAAAAAAGATCAAGACTTGTGGTATATTGTGATAATTACGAGACTCTAAGTATCAGTATCAGGAAAGTAGTAGTAACGAATTATGATTCGCAAGAAGTGCTTCAAAACAAAGTATTATGGAAGGTGATATTTCTGGGAGACATCGGAGAAAGTATTCAGTGGCCAATGAGTATTAAAGAATGTGGCCTTATGTTTGAATCTCCTGTGGTGAGCCTGAATTGATGCATTGTAATGCTATAACAAGAGAGAAAAATCAAAATAATGATGTAAACCAAATATGAAGGTTGTGATGGTTGCTCTTGTGCGTTATAAAAAAATGGGAGAAATGGGAGTTATTATGGACCTTTGAAAGGTTATCAGACTAAGTTCAATGTGATCAGAATCGGCTTGAAGTCGATGGATAGATTTAATGTGAATAATGGCTCTATATCAGGCCAGATATGTGCATTTTGTAATGCAGTCCTCATGAAGGAGTAGTTAGGTTAATGCTTTATTGTCAGATATCTCGCGTAGTGATGCCTTACGCCGTGTGATTTGTGGAAAGGCTCAAGAAATTGCTATGTGTTGAGAATCCGCGTAGGGATGATGTTACCTGAGCAGCTTGGCTATTGAAATTCAATTTCGTATATCGCACATCAGTTGTTCTTGGTTTTGTAGCTATAACGCTAAATACCCCTCAGGGATGATATTATGCACTTAGCATGCTTATGATCGATATTTGGCATTTGGTTGTGATGAGCACATTTGGCTCGATGTATATCTCCTTATGTGAGATCTGTGTGTGGATCGGGTGGCACGTCGCCAAGGGTATGTTAACTGGATCGGGTTGCACGCCGCAACAATGTGATGTTGAGTATAATTTTATATATACTATTTCGTATGCCTCGTTCTTTGTTTTCTAAAGAAAGTCCCCATTAATGCGTAGAATTGATAATTAATTCCAGAGTTCGTTATCTTTTGTATTGCGTTAGAATCGGTTACCTATTGGCACTTTGGGGCATCATATGCGATTTATAGTTATGTCTGGAGTGGCTTATTGCCCAGACAGTTCGTACTTGGAAACACGAGATCATTGAAGTTGAAATCAATGCTATCTAAGTATGTGAAGTGAAATTATAGAACTAAGACCATTGTTTGGCTCAGAATGAGTTGATAGTTCTTGTAAAGAGTATAGAACTAATAAATTGTTGTTTCAATAGTAGTTATGAATGTGTTTAGGTCTCATCTGCTATGTCAACATTGTAAGAATTTGAACAAGACCTGTGTATGTCATACAGAGCATGTAATGTATAGTAATTCCTTCCAAGTGATTAGTTAAAGAATCTTCGGATGATTAAGGAAAATGGTATTGCTAAGTGGACGTGATTTGATGAGAGTATATGTCTCAGAAAAGGGCAATGTGATTAAACTGATTATATATCAGTAGTATTTCGGCATGTTCTTGTTGGGTCCATTGGTGGTATTTGGGTCTGCTCGGCAGGTAAACATTGAGCATCTGTCATGGGATGAATGATTATCAAATATGTGCGTGTATTGCACGGTGGAAATTGGATTAGGAATGATGATTGGTGTATTATATGGAGTTCTGATGTACATGCTATGTGGTGATGTTGGAATTCAGACTGATTGTCTTAGTGTTGGGTGATTTTGAACTATTGCATTAAGGGCAACGTCATAAATGCCACAGGTTAAGTGGTGAAGTGCGTTAGAATACATTTTAGCAAAATGATTTATATTTTAAAGAATCAGCGGACAACTGGGAAGGACCATTTTCTTAATTGGGTATTTGAGATGGATGTCAGTGCGGAGGTTGCTATCATTGATCCTATCCCGTTATGGAGGGAATTTTTGAATGCGTTTCTTAATGGTGCACGTATTATGCAGGTTGTGGTTAGGTCGTATTGATTGTGTCATGTTACCAGGATGGTGTGTTTGGTCAAAGGAGATCATGAGGATCATTAATGAATATAGACAGATTTGATTTTAGCATGTTTGATGGATAAATATCGAGATTTCGGTTCAAAATTTTGTTATGGTAATTGCCAGAGGATAAATGGCCTCATGAATGGGTGACCTGAGGAATGGATATGGTTTATCGCGTGTTTTATTTACCATTGGCAATATATGAAAGTGTTGGAATAAGTCTCTAGCTAATAAAAGGATTTTCCATCGACATCTGGTTATCGTGGGCAGCTGTTGTGAATGGAAGTTATTGCTGCATGTGTTTGAGTTATGCGGTATAATATATGATTTCACCTGAGGTTGCAGGTATGGATTATTACAGCTGATTCGAGTTTATTCTGAGTAAAAATGTGAGGTTCTGATCTTGTGTAAGATTACAAAGGGTGAAATGTAGTTCTATAGTTTATGGATCGGATGGATTGAGTAATTTCAGCTAAGTTGTGTTGTCGGACCTATATGAGATAGGGTGACGTGGGATCACCGCGGGTTATATGCGAGGTAAAGTTATTCAACTATTGGTGAATTTCTAGAATAACTCTGGCTCCGCTCGAGGACGAGCGTTTGTTTAAGTTGGGGAGAATGTGATGACCCGACCCGTCGTCTCAGGTGTAACCGCCCCGTGTTTCCCGCATTGTGTTGCCTTATGTTTCATTATCAGTTTTGGGTGAGTTAGAATTAAATTGGAGTAATTTTGTTAAGAAATGAGAAACTTAGTCTCTTTTAAGAAGACTTAAGTTGGAAAAGTCAACCGGATGTTGACTTATGAGTTAGAGTGCTCGGAATCGAATTTTGATGATTCGGTTAGCTCCGGATGATGAAATGTGACTTAGGAACGCAATCAAAAGTAATTTTGGAGGTCCTGTGAAGAAGTTAGCATATTTTGGCGAAGTTAGTATTTTGGCGAATTCCGGTTGATAGGTGATATTTTGATCCGGTAGTCGAAATGGAATTCTGAGAGTTGTAGTAGCTTCGTTAGGTGATTTTGGACTTGTCCACAAAATTTCAGGTCATTCGGACGTCATTTGGTTGGGTATTGAATGTGAATTTTGAAAGTTAAAGTTAAACATAAGCTTGAATTTGTTGAAAACGGACGATTTTGATGTTAACGATAGAGTTTTGATGATTTGAACAAGTCTGAATAAGGTTATAGGACGTTTTGGTACTTTTGATTGAGGTCCCGGGGGCCTCGGGTGAGTTTCGGGGTGGTTTCGGACCATTTCAAGCCATTTTGAACTGCTGGTTTTCGGCTACAGCAGTGCTCTATGCGATCGCGGGGAATTGGTCGCGATCGCGATGAGTAAAATCTGAGAAAAACCTTAATGAATCGCGATCGCGTAAAGCGCTTTGCGATCGCGAAGAAGAAATTTCGGTCGCGCAGGTCCTACTTCGGAAGCTCATATCATTTTTTATACATGGAATTTTGAGGTGATTCAAAAACGAAAGTTGTAGCACATCTTGTCTAATTTTCACAAAGATAAGGAAATAGTGATTTTTATGTCTGTGCAAAAGGTTATGGATGTTACACTATAGGCTGTCCGAGGAGGATCTTTAATACACATGTATGCATTGGGAAGAATATATCTCAAAATGTATAAGGATTCAGGAAATGAGCAACAAATGAAAGTCATAGCCCTATGTGTCTAGTTTCTAGAACATCAAACCATTTGTCATTTGGAGTTGTGTGCAAAACGTTATGACCATTATACGGAAGCCTATCTGGAAGTACCGGAATTTATGCACTGCGATCGCGAAGCCTTTCCCGCGATCGCGAAGGGTAATTTTTGGGCCAGAAATTTGTTCTCCGCGATTGCGAATCATTTTCGGTGATCGCGATGAACAAAATGCCTGGGCAGAATGTTTTAAAACATTCCAGTCGAGAAAATAACCCATTTTCCACCATTTTTGGTCATTCTTGAGAGCTTTTGGACAGGAAATGAAGGGGTTTCGACTAGGAATCGTTGGAGGTAAGTTTTATGAGTTAATTACATGTTTTTATACAAGAATAATCCATGGAATTCATGAATTTATGGCTAAAAATAAAGAAAATAGGGCTTGGAGCAAAAATCTTAAATTTATGATTTGAAGGGCCATTTGTTGTCCGAATTGAGAGTTCATGGTATGTACGGACTCGTGGCAAGATGAGGATTCCAGAAATGTTAATTTCGTAAGTTTTAGAATGTGGGCCCGGGGCTCGGGTTTTACCAATTTCGTGATTTTGAGTATTTTTCGAGTTCTTTCGACTGGGTTATGTTCCATTAGCCTAT
Source organism: Nicotiana noctiflora (assembly GCA_032618575.1). Taxonomy (NCBI): domain Eukaryota; kingdom Viridiplantae; phylum Streptophyta; class Magnoliopsida; order Solanales; family Solanaceae; genus Nicotiana; species Nicotiana noctiflora. The sequence goes on along the minus strand of JASVEL010005992.1, from coordinate 103,237 downwards.
TTTGATATATTTGTACTGTTTTTGGCTAGTTTTGACGTGCGTGGATGCCGGTTCGAGGAGCTAAGGCGTTGCGGGCATGAATTTTCGCCGGTTCGAGGTGGGTAATACTTGTAAATGATGTCCTAAGGGTTAGTAAACCAAGGACTTGCACATCTTAGTGTTGTGTTGAGGTGACTTGCACGCCGGATACCGGGCGTGGGGTAGAGCACCATTAGGGATTGTGACTTGGTCCGTCTCGCGTAATAAATAATAACACCTAATTGTTTGAAATGAAATCGACGCCTCAATAAAGATATTAATTATCATGAATTGGACTAATTATCATGTTTGGGCTTCGTGCCGATTATCTGAATCCTTCAGGGATTGATATTACTGCCTTGATAATATTGTTCATATTTTAATCTCAATCTAAAGATTTTAAGACTGGTATTTTGCTACTCGGCATTTTTATAAGGTTATGAAAAACTTGCACAATGTCTTAATGACATTTTTAGCTGTGAGCTAAGATGATACTGTTGCCCGAGGGGCTTTCTTGATTATTTGTTAAACTGATTGGGGCCGAGGGCCATATGTTAGGGCATGACGATTTTAGCTGTGAGCTGATGTGATACTGTTGCCCAAGGGGCTTATATGCATTCATGACTATGCATGGATCAGGTTGCACGCCGCAGCAGGAGCGATATGGATATTGCGCTTGGGCTGTAGGTGCCTCTCTGGAGTCTGAACCCCCACAATAGTACCGGCGCCTTTGCATGGATCGGGCCGTACGCCACAGCGTCATATGGATTGCATGGCATACATACATTGGTTTACGTGTACTACGTGGCATAACATTTAGCACTCATACATTATTGGGACACATGCATTATTTGCCTTACTGACCAGATCTCCTGGTGGTATTTGTTAAGGAGTGCTGAGCCCGAGGGGATGATTTGAGTGCAGACCTGCACTGCTTGAGATTGTACCCAGGTATTGGTATGTTATCATGAAAGAAAGAAGCTAAAAATGAGATTTCTAAATAATTTACTCACATATGCTGAAAGGGGATAAAATGATAGTGTGTTGAAGTTTAAAGGTAGTTCCGTATTGTGTAGCATGAGATAGTGCTTTGCGTGGTTTCCTTTCCTTCAGCATTAGTTACTTTTATTACCTCTGAGTTGGAAGTACTCACACCCGACTCCCTGCACCTTGTGTGCAGATCCAGGTACATCACAATAAAGCTGATTCTATGGCTGCCCGGGAGTGCATTTGGACAGTTGAGGTAGCTGCCAGCGTCCGCAGGATTTGACTCTCCAATTTATCCTTATTTTGTTCTGTCTATGCCACACTTGTGCACAGTTGTATACACTATCACAGTTTATAAATTCTGGTAGAGGCTCATGACTTATGACTCCTGATTCGGTGGGAGGTTTATACTGGTTTTGGGAAATCTATCCCCGATGTGCTAGACGTCATTTCATTATATTATTGTTGTTTATGCCTACAAAGGGTAAAGTGAGAGCCGATAGCTCTGTGTTATGAATGGTTGGTCGGGCTAGCCTAGCAATATGTTGGGCGCCATCACGACCGGGTTTTGGGGTCATGACAAGTTCATTCCTACTGAAATTATTCACTGTGCAAAGTCCAGTCGACTAAACTTACACTTAATCAACAAAGATTTTTAAATTGACTAGAATTCAACCCCCCCCCCCTCCCTTTTTGTAATTTCAATTGGTATTAGAGCAAGGCTCACAAACTTTGCTTAACAACTAGAAAGGAAAATATCATGGGATCAAACAAATTTTGTTGGAGCGCTATTTCAAGAAGGAACCTCTTAGCTATGAGCCCCATATTTCAATGGTTAACATTTTTCTCACTAGGAAGTGTAATGGAAATATACACTATATCATAGACATTAAAGTATGGCATGTGATAAAAAAAGGAAATCTTCCCATTCCTCTAAAGAAAGATAAAAATGGTCAAGTCGTAGTATCAACTAATCCACTTGACCTAGATGACTACACTGAATAACAATTTGTTGCTCAATGCTATCAGTGGAGAAGAATATGAAAATATATCAAGCTGTGAAACTGCTAATGAAATGTGGGATAAATTAGAGGTCACATATGAAGGAACCAACAAAGTGAATGAAACAAGGATCAATCTTCTAGTTCAAGAATATGAATTAATTCAAATGAAGGATGGAGAATCAGTAGAGGAAATGTTATACAAGTTCAGCAAAATACTTGGAGATTTAAAGTCATTTGGTATACCAATAAAAAGTGGAGAATTGGTAAGAAAAATTCTAAGAAGTCTTCCCATGATTTAGCAAGCCAAAGTTATTGCTCTGGAATGTCAGGATCTTGACAAAATATCCTATGATGAACCTAGAGGTGATCTAATGGCTTTTGAGAAAACACACTTATACAAGTAGATTCAATAAGAAAAGAAGAAGGCCGTTTCATTCAAAGCAACTATGGCTAAGCCAGAAAATTAAAAGGAAGAGAAAGGAGGAGAACAAAATGAAAACATAGCTATGCTCTATCAATTTGTAACAAACATGATGAGGAAAACAGAATAGCAAGAGAGGTAAACCAAACTTCAGAAAAGGAAGGACGAAAAATGATAATGATAAAAATGATGGAAGATGCTATGAATGTGGAATACATGGACACATTCAAGCTGAATGCCTTGAACCGAAGAAGAAACTCAGCAGGAACTTTCAAAAAATTAAGTCCTTTGGTCTTGGAGTGATGAAGAGCATGAAGAAATTGCAAATATGCGCTTCATGGCCATAAAAGAAGATAACAATAAAGACTCGGGTGAACTTGGACTTATGGAAAAGGTGGGAAAATATGAGGAAGAGGACCCAGGTGACTTGGTCTCATGGAAGATGAAGGAACTAGTGAGGTACGTTTTCCTGCATGTCCTAATTACTATGAACTCTAAGAATTTGTTGATATTGCTCTTGCAGATATTAAGAGAGTTCTAAATGAACTCAGAAAAATCAAAAGAGAAAATAAAGACTGGGCTTTAAAGTTGGAAGTCTATGAAATTGAGCGAGATATGCTTCAAGATGGAGTTAATGAACTTCAACTTCAACTGAATAGAATGCGAAAATCCACCAGTCATAGTTCTGTTAAATTAAATCAGATTGATCCTCAATGATCTTTGATAAGAACTATAAATCCTATTGCATGCTCTTATTATGGCATAAATGGTAACAACAACAACCAATGCAGGAATAAAACAAGAGCAGAAAGGGGCTCTGAAAGTCCCAATAATCCTTCTTGCTTTTACTACAGAAAACTTGGCCATACGTATAATCATTGGAGGTTTAAGAACAATAGAAGATGGGTTTGGAGACCTAAATCTTCTAGTCAAGCTAATACTCAGAGCTCTAGCCATTCAGGACCTACGCAGGCTTGGGTACCTAAAAACAAGTAATCTTTCTTTTTTGTAGGAATACTGAAAGAATAATCAAAAAAAGAAAATGGTACCTTGACGGCACATGTTCGAGACATATGGATGGTGACAAAAAATTATTTAAAACAATCACCAAAGTAGATGGAGGAACAGTTTCCTTTAAAGATAAATCAAAAGTAAATATAATTTGAGTTAGAAAGGTTCATCTCAGCTCAATATGTGATGTAGACGAAGTATACCTAGTTGATGAACTTGGTTACAATCTTCTGAGTATCACTCAACTATGTGATAATGACTATAAGGTTAGTTTTAATAAACATGGTTGGTTTATTGAAGACGAATCAGGTAAAGTTATTCTTTCTGGTAATAGAGACATGAATGTCTATACTATCAGTTATGTAGATAGTCTTGGTAATCAAATTTGTCTAGAATCTATGATTGATGATCCCTTGGTATGGCATAGAAATCTTGGCCATGCAAGCATGCATACTATTCAAAAACTTTCCAAACACGATCTTATCAGTGGTCTTCCAAAACTAGATTTTTCAAAAGATCATATTTGTGATGCATGTCAATTAGGAAAACAAGCTCATTCATCTTTCAAAATCAAAAACATTTTTTCTACTACTAAACCTCTTCAACTCTTGCATATAGATTTGTTTGCTCAAACTAGAGCTGCTAGTGTTGGTGGTAGAAAATATGTTTTTGTTGTTGCAGATGATTTTTCTCGTTTCACTTGGATATTTTTTTTGAGTCATAAATATGAAGCTATAAAGAATTTTGAAGTCTTCTGTAAGAAGGTTGAACGCAAAAAGGGATACTATATTTCCACTATCAGAAGTGACCGTAGAGGAGAGTTTGAGAGCAAAGCATTTGAAAACTTCTGCAATGATCAAGGAATTTCTCACAACATCTCTTCTCCAAGATCACCTCAACAAAATGGAGTGGTAGAATGTAAAAATAGAACTTTGCAGGACATGGCAAGAACCATGATTGTGTAAAACTCTCAACCTCATCACTTCTGGGTAGAAGTTGTGAGCACAACATATCATATTTTTAACAGATGTGAGATTCGACCCATTCTTAAAAGACTCCATATGAGCTTTGGAATGGCAAGAAACCTAACATCAGTTACTTCTACCCATTGTGATGCAAATTCTTCATCCACAATAATGAAAAGGACAATTTGGATAAGTTTGATCCAGAAAGCGATGAAGGTATATTTTTTGGATATTCTCCCTCAAGTAGAGCATATAGAGTTTAAAATAAAAGAACTTTATGCATTGAAAAATCAATTCATATTGTTTTTATGGATACTAATCCTCACCCAAGGAATAAAAACTTACTAAAGATGAGGAAATTTCTACTGCCCCAAAGTCTATTATTGTAGGAAAAGATAGTCAAGATGAGTCGACCATGCAGCATAATCAGTTAACTGAGGAGCACATCGAAATCCAAGAATCTTCTTCTGTAGAATAGCCAACCACTAAGGAAAAGGAGCCAATCACAAATGTTCTAAATGAATGGAAAAGTGAACCTGAATATCTCACAATTTCATCATTGGAAATCCGCAATAGGGTATCACTACCCGAAGATCTTAGAAATTTAACTCTCACGTGGCTTTAATATCACAACTTGAGCTAAAGAAGGTGGATGAAGCCCTTAAAGACAATTATTAGATCAAAGCTATGAAAGATGAACTTGATCAATTTGAAAGAAATAAAGTGTAAGATTTAGTTAAAAAATCATCAAACGTTTCCATTGTAGGAACTAAGCGGGTCTTTAAAAATAAGTTGAATTAATCTGGTCAAATAGTTCGGAAAAAACACAGCTAGTTGCTCAAGGTTACTCTCAACAAGAAGGAATCAACTATGATGAAACGTTTGCACCTGTAGAAAGATTGGAGTCTAATCGAGTACAACTTGCTTTTGCTTCTCATAAAGGATTCAAACTTTAATTTCAAGATGTAAAAGGTACCTTTGTAAACAGATACATCTCTAAAGAAGTATATGTGAAGCAACCTCATGTACTATGTGAAGAATTCACTCACACTGTGAAAGGAGGATTCGAAATGAGCATGATGGGAGGGCTAATTTTCTTTCTTAGACTGCAAATCAAACAATCTCCAAAAGGGACCTTTATTAGCCGAACCCGGTACACCAAGGAACTTATAAAGAAGTTTTGTATAGAGAATCAAGTCCATAGGAACTCCAACGAGTCCAACAACTACGCTTGAAGAAGACAGTAATAGATAAAGTGTTGATGAAACAATGTATAGAGGAATGATTGGATCTTTATTATATCTCACTGCTAGTCGAACAAATATAATATTCAGTGTTTGTAAATGTGCAAAGTTTCATCCGCCTCCAAAGGAATCCCATCTTACTGTAGTTAAACGTATTATTAGATATCTTATTGGGACCAACGTATTAGGATTATGGTATACTCACTCTAACAATTTTGTTTTAAAAGGTTTTTTAGATGCAGATTTTGTAGGTGATAGGATTGACATGAAAAGTACTAGTGGCACATGCCAATTGTTTCAAAATGCACTAATTCCTGGCCTCACAAGAAACAAAATTGTGTTTCCTTGTTAACTACTGAAGCAGAAAATTTAGTTGTTGGAAGTTGATGTAAACAAGTTCTTTGGATCATGTATCAACTTCTCGATTATGAGTTATCTCTTACCTGTACTCCTATATTTTGTGATAATACTAGTGCTATTTGTTTGTCAAAAATTTTATGTGCATCACTCTAAGGCAAAGCATATAGAAATCAAGCATCAGTTTATCTGTGATCATATTGCAAAAGGTGATATTGTATTATAATCCATTAGTACTGAGTCTCAACTTGCTGATATCTTTACAAAACCTCTTTTGGAAGAAAGATTTTGTTTACTATGTAAAAAGATTGGCATTATGCCTATTTTATGAAAAAAAACTTTCGTATCTATACAAAATATTTGCTTCCTTACTCAAGTTTCCTTAATTGATGATTGTATTAATTTTGATGTGAGTGTAATTATTACACATCAAATGGTTCCAACAAAGCAACTCCTCAGAAGTGTCACTTCCTTCTTAACCTGGCTTTTCACTTAACCGATGCAACCCCTCAACCTTCCAAAAGCCTAGAAAAGTACCCCCTTCTCCTTCTCATTCTTCATCTACAAAATTTCCTAACCATGGCAAAAAGAAACCTTTCATCATTCACTTCTACAAGATGAAGTAGACGATTTCAAAATACCCAGAACCCCGAATAAATCGTAGACCTGGAATCATTCTTCGACTCAGACTTCCTCAAAATCAACAATAAAAGTGGTGAATCATCGGAGGACCTACCTATTAGCCAGAAAAAAGGAAGGAAATAAGGCATATGGAGCAAACCCCCTAAAATCCTGCATGCAAGAAAGGGAAGGTGGAAAGCACAGATTTTGGGCCAGAGGACAAACTAAACTTCTATGGACCAAGTGAGAAATCGAGGTTTGAGTCCTATAAGTAAAAATCTATGGCTTATGGACGCAAGTTAAGTCTCTCTCTCTATTATGAAAAGTTTGCATTGTGATGTGATTGCTATTTTTGACTTTCAAGGTCTTTCTCCTTTATTTGATATTATTGGAAATTCTGTGTATAAAGAGCCTGTGAGAATGTTTTACGCCAATCTATTTGTTAATGACAAAGATGAATTGGAGTAGATGGTTTTAGGCACTCAGATTGTTCTTGATTCCTACCAATTTGAGAAGATATTTTTTGATAAGTTTCAAGGTGATTATATTTTTGTGCAAAACTCCTGGCCGAAAGATTTTGAAGTTTCCTTAGAAGAAGCAAAAGCTTTTCTATTTGATAACTATCCTGACATTAGTCCTAAAAACTACAAGCTTCGACACCGGGTTATAGCCTACATCATAGCCACCACTTTACTTTCTACAACTAGGTCCCTCAGCACTTTGACTACTAGAGATATTTTTGTTTGTTACTATTTTGTAAATAATAAAAGGCTTGACTGGTTTGTGTAGATTCGTCAGTATATGCTTGAAAGTATCAGGGATATATCCTCTTCTGCTGCTTGTCTACTCTATAGTTTGTTCATCTCACATATTCTTGAAGTTATGAAGGTTGATTTGGCACCTTTCTCGCCCAAGCACATTACCAGTACCTATGATAAGACATCCTTCGCAATGATAGGTTACACCTTAAGTGACGATGGATGGGTCAGACATGCCAAAATTGAAAATGTTCCAATACATGTTGAAGAACATACTAAATGAACAAAGACTCAGTCGACTACCACTAAAAACCTATAACAGATTCAACAAAATCTCGATGGAGTAAAAATCTTGCTCATTGCAATGAAAGAACAAGTGGACAAAATAAGGGAAGTCACGAAAGAAACAGGTACAGATGTGGCAAGATCAGGATGGACATGGGATCCACGAGGAGACAAGGGATTGGGGCATTCAACTCCATGACAGAAAAAATAGATAAAATTACCAATTTGAAACCTCCTATGACTCTTTCTGCACCAAAGTTATCAATACTTTGAAGTAATTTATGGGGAGAAACTAAGGCAGTTTGTGAGTTAAAAACAATTTTTTTCTTGCTTTTATTTTGCGACTTATTTTTGCATTGGTCTATAAGAACCATCACTCCGTGCCTAATCCGAAGGCATAACCTCGGCTACCCTAATTACTCTATCTATTATATGTCTATTATCTATTTTATTTTGTATCATTTGTTTGCACTTGTGTTTTTTTCTTTTAGATTGATGTCAAATGGATAGAAAACATGACAAGTAAACCAAAACAACAACTCAAGGGGAGCAGTGATGAGTAAATCTAAGTAACAACTCAGCGCGTGCAGTAATCTTAAGCTATGAAAAGGAAGTTTACTTTGTTTACTTTGTTTACTTTGTTTACTCTATTTTAATTGTCATCATTAAAAAGAGGAAGATTGTTATACCTAAGTTTAAATATTGACAATAGTACAAATCTAAATGTATCTATTTGAATGTAGGAAATTAGGAAGTAGCACAACTTCAAAAGAAGTCCTTATGGAAAGGACATCAGAAAGGAAACAAGATCAAAGGCAACATGAACAATGCTAAATCAAAGGAAGTCAAAGCCATCAAAATAGAAATAAAATCAAGTACATACGCTAAAGTTTCAATCAATGTACATCAAGGCTCTCTCAAGAAGGAAACATATCAAGTGCAACTAGTAAAGTATATTGGGCCATACTTCAAGGACTAAATTAGAATCTGAAGATTGATCAACCAAATCAATGCCACAGTCACTCCCTAAACTATGGATATAAAAGAGGAAGGACGTAAACAAATCTAACCCATCTCATGTGCATGATTTGGAGGTACCCCTTGGGTCAAATATCTTTGAAGATTCTGTACTTCAATCAAAGATCAATCTGCAATGGCTATTCAAACTCTTCTATAAGAGGATTGGCAAACTCAAGAATACGATTCACGCAACTACACAAAATATTTCTAGGCCTTTCTAGTTCTTAGTACAAATACTGAATTCTTGAATCTACAAGTGTTAGAAAATATAGGAAGAGTTAGAACACAAAAAGATAGTTGTGTCAACATTGCAAAACTCACAGTTGTTGTACATCGTTGATGGTGAACGTGACAACATTACAAAAGTCACACTTGTTGTACATCGTTGATGGTGAACAAACTAAAACCATCACTACTGTAATCATTTATAGAAGATTTAAGAGAACGCTTATGACCCAAGGGAACTGGACGTATGTACCATACCGGTACTGAACCAGTATGAAAACTGTTATGCCTTCTTTACCTTTTTATTCATTTAGTTTGTTCCTACTGAAATTATTCACTATGCAAAGTCTAGTCGACTAAACTTACAATTAGTCAACAAAGATTTTTAAATCGGCTACAATTCATGCCCCCCCCCCCTCTTATACTTTCACAATTAATACATGCTTAACTCGAGATTTATTTATAAGAACAGATATTACCAGCATTATTGTAGGGCTGCACGATCCCTTCTTCATCCTTGTCATTGAAAGACAAGGTCCCTTATAGTACGTAATCTTGAGTCCATTTTCCCCTATGATGGATATTCGGTGCTTTTCAACATCGACCCTTGAGGGACATCGACCCCATCGATGATCATGTTAACGACGTGTTGAGGTTCTTCTAGTTTGATTTATGTATTTGAATCTTTATTCCTGATATCATTCTTTGCTCGGCTACTCAGGAATTCTTGAAGGTGTCCATTATTCAATAACCGAGCTACCTCCTCTCTCAACTGTCGGCAATCCTCTGTTCTGTGACCTAAGCGCCATGATATTTGCGCATCTGGTTAGGATCCCTCTGGGATGGTTCGGATTGTAGAGGTCGAGGCTATTTTATGTCCTTGATGTATCCGATAGCTGATACGATGGCAGCAACGTCAATGTTAAAGTTGTATTCGGATATCCTTGGTGCTACCTTAGGTCAAATAGGCTCGTCAAAACTATTCATACTCATGAGTCCCTGGTTTTTGTGACCTCGATCATTTCTCCTTTCATTTCTCTTTGAATTCTGACAAGACCCACTATTTTTTCGATCTCCATTGTATGGCTGATACCGATCTCTATTAGATTTTGGTTCAAGGTCTATATCTTTCTTGACTCTGTTAATGGCTATGAGGGGATAAACGGACCCGAATAGGGCCCCAAATTGATCATCTTTGACTTTGTTTTTTGATTGTTAGCGGTTATGCACATCGACCAAGTAACAGCTGGATATTCTATCAGATTCTGCTTTAATATTGTGAAGTCACCGAGCTTCAAACATTGAGTCCTTGGGTGAAAGCTTGAATGGCCCAATCATCAAAAATCGGTGGTAGATCCATTCGTTCCATTTGAAAACAAGACACAAACTCTCTAAGCATCTCATTATCCTTCTGTTTTACTTTGGAAAGGGATGACTTCCTTGTCTCAACCTTGATAGCACCAGCGTGTGCTTTCACGAAAGAATCTGCAAGCATAGTAAATGAGTCAATATAGTTAGGAGGTAAGTTGTGAAACCATATCATAGCTCCCTTTGACAGGGTCTCTTCGAACTTCTTCAACAAGACACACTTGATCTCATCATCATCCAAGTCATTCCCTTTAATGGAAAATGTGTAGGAGGTGACATGCTCAGTGAGGTCTGTCGTTCCATCGTATTTAGAGATCTCGCACATGCGGAATTTATTAGGGAGCGTCTTCGGAACCACGCTTGGAGGAAAAGGCTTTTGCACGAACTTTTTAAAATCTAGTCCTTTCAATATCGGTAGTGCTCCTAGGATCTAATCGACCTTGGAATTGTAGGTGTCTACCTTCTTGTCATTTGCTTCAATTTTTTTCTCCCCCGATTCTATCTTTTTCGTTAGTTCTTCAGGAATCTTCATAATTTTACGGTTGGTCCTCGAATCCTTTTCATTTAGATTCTTTGGGGTCGGTTCATTCATGTGGATGACTTCTCGAAATGGTTTAGGCTCAATCCTTCTTAGTGCACGGCTATGGTTCTGGATAAGGATAATAGTGGTTATTTGATAACAATTGAATTTGTAAGTGGTGTTAAGGATACGTGGATTAACTTGACACAATGCGATACATTGATTTGCAATTAAAATTAATAATGATAAAGTAAATTCACATCGCACGAATTGACCAATTACAGTCTCGGGAGGTTAACCACCCTCGAACTGGATGCACTTTGATCGGTATCAAGACGCATCTAACATAAGAACTTGAAAATAAAAATAATGTTTTGATTTGAAATTTGTGTTATAATATATTTTACAAGTAATCAGACCCCTATATATACTGCAACGATCAAACCAATTGCTTTGCTTTCTCGAACCCCGTTCCCCTAAATAAGATTTCTCATACTTTCTTTTACTGATTTATAACTTGTGAGGATGGGTAGTTCAGAAATTGGAAAGGTTTGAATTGAAATCGGAACACTTGGTTCCTAAAGGATGGCTTAAAAGGCCAAGTTTAACTTCGGTTAATATTTTGAGTAAACGACCTTGAAATTGAGATTTGACAGTTTCAATAGGTTAGTATGATGATTTCATACTTACATGTGTGTTTGGATTGGGTTTTGGATGACCCGGGGGATTTTAAGCCTGCGAATAGCTATGTATGGTGATTCTGGACTTAGGCGCGCATCCAAAAACGGATTCGAAGATCTGTAGGTCGTTTCAGAGTCGTTTAGCAAAAAGTTAGAACTTGAAGTTTTTGGAATGTTTGACCGAGGGTGGACTATTTTATATCGGGTTCCGATTTCAGTTCCGGGAGTTAGACTAGGTCTGTAATGTCATTTAACACTTCCATGCAAAGTTTGGAGTCATTCCAAGTTGATTTGATAGGAATCAGACGTGTGGAAGTTCTTTAGAAGTTCTTAGAGTTCATGATTAAATTCATGTGTTTTTTTCGTCCAATTCGTGGTTTTGATGTTATTTCGGTTTTCTGATCGCGCGAGCAAGTTTGTATGATGTTTTTAGAATTGTGTTAGTATTCGATGTGGATCCCTGGGGGCTCGGGTGAGTTTCAGACGTGTGGAAGGAGTTGAAAACATACTAGATTTTTGGTGTTCTTGGCACCAGTTACAGGTCTCACAAATATGAGAGGCTTCGCATTTGTGAAGAAGCCCGACCTAGGCACTGTTCACATTTTCAACACTTATGCCGCATTTGCGATCCCAGCAAAAGTCGCATTTGTGACTCTTTGGTCGCATTTGCAACCCCAACAGCTGAAGCGCAAGCTTCACAATTGCGAGGGTTTTGTCGCATTTGCGACCTTCACATTTGTGAACCTAGTGTCGCAAATGCGACTTCAGAGGGATGTGTCCAAATCTTTTAATGCGGGACTTAGGCCATTATTTCATTTCACTTCATCCTCTTAGGTAATTTTTGGAGCTTTTGGAAGAGGATTTTCACCTAGCACTTTGATGTAAGTAATTTCAACACAACATGAGTCAAATATATAGATTATGGGTAGATTAACATGTGAAATCAGAGAAAATCAATGGTTTAGATGAACAACCTAGGTTTTGATAAAATGAGATCTGGCCATGCAATTGGTTATGGAACTTCATAAAAATTATATATTTGTGTTCCTAAGGTTAGGTAACAACGTTATTCTAAAATTTTGGGAATTCGAGCATGTGGGCCCTAGGGTGAATTTTAGGAATCTTGCAATTTGGGTTGAGTGATCACTTTAATAGGGGAAATGTGAACCTTTGAGCACAAATTGATTAGTTTATATAATGTTTGATTGGTTTGGAGTCGTTTGGACATCGAATTTGGAGGTTTAAGCGTATTATTGATTTGGTAAGTAGCTTTGAGACGAGGTAAGTATCCTTTCTAACCTTGTAAGGGGGAATTAACCTTATAGGTGAATTAAATAAATGTATGTACCTATTGTGGGGGCTACGTACGTACGAGGTGACGAGAGTCCATACGTAGCTACTATTATGCTATTGTCCGGGTTGTTAGAATTCGTATCATGCTATATTCGAAATGTTTGTGTTCGTACTTTTTGTGTCCGTACTTACTAATATAATCACTTAGCCATGTTAGAACTGATAAAAAAAGTAAGGTTAAATTCACTTACTTGAGGGTTTGTATGAGATATTTGACTGTAAATGAGAAACTTGTGTTTTCTTGAAATTAATTGTAATTTGTGGATCGGGCCGAGCGCCTTGGTAGTAATAGATGTATCTATGGTTCGCGTCATTCGATCTCTGGCAGTACACGGTTTAGTATTATGTTGGACAGGACCGTACGACCTCAGCATAATTTGCGCATGTTAATTACTTGGAACCCTCAGTGATTTATACTGCTTAACTGCCTTGAAATGTAAGTTGTTAACTGATATAACTGAAATAGAAATTATATTTGTGGAAAAAGGACTTATCACTTTTTGTTATTGAACTTTCAGTACTATTCATGATATCCATGCATAGTATAATATTTTAATATATTATTATTAGCCCTAGTAAGTATCAAGTCGATCCTTCGTCACTACTTCTCCGAGGTTAGACTAGATACTTACTGGGTGCATATTGTTTATGTACTCATACTATGCTTCTGTACTTAATTAAAGGATCTGAGATAGATGCATCTAGTTACCAATCTAGCGCGCGTAGTTAATCCCCACTCGAGACTTCATGGTGAGCTTGCCTTCCGAGCCGATCTGCAGCAGTTGGAGTCTTCCTTATGTTTTACTTTTCTGTCAGACAGTAGGCTAGCAGTATTCTTTTGTATATTCTACTAGATTGCCCACACACTTGTGACACCATGTTTGGCACATTCACCAATAGACCATGATTTTAGGTTTGTTTACATGATTCTAATTAGTGCCTATTGCTTCCATTTATCTATGATTCGCTTGCAAATTTCTAAATCTCTTTAACAAATAAGGATAAATGTTATTACTTAATAATTTATTTAAATGAAAATCACTAGTTGATCGATGTTGGCTTGCCTAACAATGGTGTCGGGCGCCAACACAACCTATCATGGAAATTGGGTCGTGACATATATGAGGGGAGTCCTACTTTAGGTACAATTTTATAAAAAGTAAAAATCTCTTGGTTTGTTGATTTGCCGGTTCCTTTTTGATACGTACCGAGACTCCGCAATATCCGACCGACCACGAATATTTCGATCTTCTGTTATTTCGATTTTCCGTTAGTTACACTAACAATGTTTTCTTGAGCTCGTTCGGAGTCAGGGTCGATTCCCACATCACGGACTCAATTTTCTCGAGGACAGACATTCGGATCTCGAGTTTTGGCCTGGTGGGACTTGGGATCGATCTTCAGTCCCTCATATTTGGAGCCGAATCTATCATTATGTAGACTAGCCCGATTTACCGGTATACAATTGCGGTAAACCTGCTTGAATAAAATCATAGGTCTACCACATTTATTACGCATGCCTGCAACGTGCTCGAATATTATTCTGACATAATATTATGAAAGAGTCGTCACTTTGGCATGACAAAACTACGTTGTCTTTGACAATTACCCGAAGAAAAATTGAATGGTAATTCAATAAAGCTTATATATTTCTTAATTATCGTATTTCCTTATTTATGATTCATCCTAAACTTGTACTTTCGTAACTAAGTACCAATTTTATGTTCAATAATGAACTAAAAAATTAACATTTGACTGTATTATGATAGTGACCTTGATATTCAAAACTCATAAAGCTGTACTTTTATTAATAACGACAAGTCTCAATTAGGTGCATTTTCCTTTAATTTGTGTATGACGATTTGTACATGGTTATGGACAACTTTGCCTATGACTATGAAAGAGCATGTAGATAAAGTATCTTAGTATTTATGTAGGGTCCGAGAAAAGGTCGATCCCAAGAGAGTGTGATCATGAGGCAGTCTACTCTACTACAAGTATCAATGGCTGATTCCACGACTCGAACCCGTGACCTATAGGAAAACAACTTAACCGTTGTTAGAAGGCTCCCATTTCAACTTTGTCTATGACTATATAAGTCGAAAATGATGATAACTTAGTAGACGACAATCTGTAGGATATTTTGTTATTTCACATGTTGGAAAGTGGGTAGTTCCCACATCGGAAGAGAAAAAACATCTTTTTTGAAAAGGTTTGTTGAATAGTTGTGTCTGTTATGAAAGGATTCAACCGAATATATCTGTTTGTGAAACAAAATATCTTTTCTGAAAAGGTTTGTTGAATAGTTGTGTTTGTTATGAAAGGATTCAACCGAATATGTCTGTTTGTGAAACAAGACATCTTTTCTGAAAAGGTTTGTTGATTGCCTATAAAAATACACAAGAATTTCCAATGAAGCAGTATAGAAAATCACAAGTATTGTTTCAGGCTTTGTTGTATCCTGAAGAGAATCATTTTGTATTTCCCTAAATTAGTATACAGGCGATAACTCTTCAAGGACAGTCGATTTTTCATGTCTCAAAGCCATTTTTGTTTATTATTTTCTAACAATCTTAAAGAGTTATGCTGTTATGGAGAAATTGATGTCCGTTGTTGAGAATCCGAAGGACTTCATCAAACTTGATCGCTTTGATGGAACAAACTTTATCCGCTGGAGAGACAAGATGATATTCTTACTATCTACTCTCAATATCTACTATGTTCTTGATTCTGCCTTGGCTGCGATACCTGAGCCCACAATAGAAGATTCTGACGCAGTCAAGGAAGAAAGGAAGAAACGAGAACATGATGAACTGTTGTTTCGCGGCCATATTATTTTGAATACCTTGACTGATCGACTCTATGATCTCTACTGCAATCTGAAGTCACCAAAAGAGATTTGGACTGCTCTACAAACTGCATACCAGAATGAAAAATGAGGTATCGACAAATTCCTAGCTCTGCAGTATTTTGAATTTAAAATATTTGATACTAGGCCTATAATGGATCAGATTCATGAACTGCAAATCTTGGTATCAAAACTAAGTGATCTTGAAGTTAAAATTCCTGATGCATTTCAAATAGGTGTTATTCATTCGAAATTGCCTTCCTCCTAGAATGACTATAGAAAGAAAATCCTACATTCAATGGATAAAATGACTGTGCAATAATTTCAGACTCACATTCAAATTGAAAGTGAGACTCCTGTTCGTGATGCTATTAGTCAGCCCTCGAGTTCCGCAGTCAATTTTGTAAGTCAGAATGGTTCAGAAAGTGGGAACAAACATCTAAAAGTTTCCAAAAAGTCTTCTTTTAAAAAGAGAAAGAACTTTAGTTGTTATCACTGTGGAAAGAAAGGCCATATGACTCGGGATTGTAGATATAGAAAGGCAGGAATAAATTTCAATGCAGGAAATACCGAAAAGTCTGGAAAGTTTGAAAAATCTGGAAATTCTGAAAAGGCAAACGTAGTTGAAAATTCTGCCTAAGGACTGGTTTTCATGGTTTCCGCAATGCAAATTGGTATGGTCACCGAATTGAATATGGCTACCGCTGCTACAAATACTCAAGACTAGTGGCTAGATTCGGGTGCTACTATTCATGTATGTTATGACAAGAAGATGTTCAAGACATATTCGGAAGTGCAGGATTCTGAACAAGTCTTGATGGGAAACCATATTGCGACAGATGTTGCTGGAAAAGGAAGTATTGAGATTAACTTCACATCTGGCCAGAAGTTGACATTACTGAATGTGTATCATGTTCCTGATATGAAGAAAAACTTAATGTCCGCTGCTTTGCTGTCAAAGAAAGGCTTTAAGATAGTTATTGAGTCTGATCATGTAATAGTATCTAAGAATGGTATTTTTGTCGGAAAAGGCTATAACTGTAACAGCATGTTCAAATTGAGTATTAATGAAATAAATTATATTTCTTCTTATATCGTTGAGTCTGATTCTCGTTTATGGCATGCTAGATTAGGACATTTAAATTTTGGCTCCTTGGATTATATGTCCAAAAATGGTTATATCTCATGTAAAACTCAACATATAAAATGTGAAATTTGCATACAAGCAAAGATGACAAAGAAACCATTTT
Organism: Nicotiana noctiflora; assembly: GCA_032618575.1. Lineage (NCBI taxonomy): Eukaryota > Viridiplantae > Streptophyta > Magnoliopsida > Solanales > Solanaceae > Nicotiana > Nicotiana noctiflora. The sequence continues at coordinate 86,302 of JASVEL010005992.1, read as the reverse complement.
GTAAAATTGAAAGATCCACAGAACTATTAGATTTAATACATTCAGACTTGTATGAATTAAATGGAGAATTAACTAGAGGAGGCAAAAGATATTTTACTTTTATAGATGACTTCTCTAGATTTACATATGTTTACCTACTTAAAACTAAAGATGAAGCTTTTCAAAAGTTTAAAGAATATAAGTCTGTTGTGGAAAATCAAAAGAGTAGGAAAATTAAAATTATTCGAAGTGATAGAGGCGGAGAATATTTTCCTAATGAATTTAATAAGTTCTGTGAAGAGCATGGCCTAATACATCAAATGAGTGCCCCTTATACTCCTCAACAAAATGGGTCGGCAAAAAGAAAAAATAGAACTTTCGTGGACATGGTTAATGCTATGTTACTTAATGCACATTTGCCACATAATTTATGGGGTGAAGCACTACTAACTGCATGTTATATTTTAAATAGAGTGCCTTCAAAAAGAATGCATATTTCACCTTATGAGCTTTGGAATGGTAGAAACCCAAATTTAAATTATTTTAAAGTGTGGGGGTGTATATCTTATTATAGGGTACCTGACCATCAAAGAACAAAATTGGGTCCTAGAGGAATTAAAAGTGTTTTTGTAGGATATGCACAAAATTCCAAGGCATATAGACTACTAGATCTAGAATCTAATGTCATTATAGAATCTATACATGTTGAGTTTATTGAAAATAGATTTATAAATGACAATATTAATGAAATGACTGAAATAAATGGAAAACGTATTGATGCTAATAGATTGTCACCTTCTAAAATTATTACAAATAAAGAATGAAGTGATAATATGCAAATAGAACCAAGGAAAAGCCAAAGAATAAGAAAACAAAAACATCTTGGTTCTGATTTTATTTCTTCACAATCTATTGTATTTCTGGTTGAAGGAGATAGGACAAACGTTTGTAATCAAATTCCTATTGTATTAAATGTTGAAGAAGACCCAAAGACGTTTCAAGAAGCAATGTCTTCTAGAGACGCTGCCTTTTGGAAAGAGGCCATTAATGATGAAATGGACTCGATTATATCCAACAACACTTGGGTTTTAGTTGATCTTCCTCATGGATCAAAACCTATAGGTTGTAAGTGGGTCTTTAGGAGAAAGTACAATACAGATGGTTCTGTCCAAACCTTCAAAGCAAGATTAGTTGCAAAAGGTTTCACTCAAAAGAAAGACATATACTATTTTGATACATATGCTCCTGTTGCAAGAATAACATCCATTAGAGTCCTTTTATCCTTGGCCTCTATCTATTATCTTTATGTACATCAAATGGATGTTAAGACGACCATTTTAAATGGGAACCTTAGTGAAGAAATATATATGCAACAACCTGAAGGATTTGTTTTTCCAGGAAACGAGAAGAAAGTTTGTAAATTGATAAAGTCTCTTTACGGTCTCAAACAAGCACCTAAACAGTGGCATGAAAGGTTTGATAGTGTAATACTATCAAATGGGTTCGTATATAATAATGTAGACAAGTGCATTTACTCTAAATTTACAAAATAATATGGAGTAATAATTTGTTTGTATGTCGATGACATGCTGATTTTTGGTATGGATCTACAAGGAATTACCGAGACCAAGAAGTATCTAACTTCAGTTTTTAAAATGAAAGATTTAAATGAAGTTGATATTATTTTGGGAACAAAAGTTAAAAGAGATAACAAGCAAGTGACTTTGTCACAAACATATTATGTAAATAAAATCCTTAGTAAATACAGTCATTTAAGAATAAAGGAGTATAATACTCCTTACGAATCTAGTATTAAGCTAACTGCAAATACTGGAAGAGCAGTAGCACAGTTGGAATATGCAAGTGCAATTGGTAGTATGGTGTATGCAATGCATTGCACTAGGCCCGACATAGCATTTGCTGTTTGTAAACTTTTAAGGTTTACCAGTAATCCAGGTAATGATCATTGGAAAGCAATAAGTAGAGTGCTTGGATATTTAAAATATACAAAGCACTTAGGCATTTGCTATAGTGGTTTCCCTAATGTATTAGAGGGATATTATGATGCAAGTTTGATCACAAGTGTTAATGATAATAAATCCACATCATGATGGATATTTACTCTAGGTTGTGGAGCCATTAGTTGAGCATCCACGAAACAAATATGTATTTCTCATTCTACTATGGAATCTGAATTTATTGCATTAGCAGCTGCTGGAAAAGAAGCAGAATGGCTAAGGAATATGTTACTTGATATAAAGTTGTGGCCACAACCTATCCCAGCCATTTCCATATTCTGTGATAGTGAGACTACAATGTGTGTTGCTCACAATAAAATATACAATGGGAAATCGAGACATATAAGCTTGAGACATGCTTATTTAAGAGAATTAATTACAAATGGAGCTATAGCTATAATATATGTGAGATCAAATAAGAATTTGGCTGATCCACTTACGAAGCCATTAGGTAGAGACGTAGTACAACAAACTTGTAAAGGGATGGGACCTGAGACCCTTAAATTAAATGAAAGGAATGGGAACCCCACTTTGAGTTAGTATACATTCTAACAATATAAGTTCAATGGGTAATAACAAGTTTCTTGTATTGTTTAAGCATTGATCTCCTCTTTAGGAGCCCTAATTCTATTATACTACGTACTGTTATGTGAGGAGTTAAGGAGTTGTTAAATGCTTGTTATAACAGGGGCATAAAGACAAACTTCAAAGTGCATACTGTTACATGAAGAGGTTGATTAATCTTAATGGAATTATTAATGTCTGGAGTAACAAGGACATAGTAACTAATTCCGCCTATATGAATATTGAAGTGGTGCCGCTTCTAGCAAGATTTAAAGGGTTGATCTTGTAAATATTCATGAATTCAGGATGAGCACATGGCCGTAAACGTGCTAAAGCGAATACTGGATTTTCTAAGCTACTAGATAACATTGTGTGTGTGGTACTTCCGGTTTTGGCATAAGGAGTTGTGGTTCAAATCTTAAGATACCAATAACTTCGTCAAAACTTTAAAATGCTTACACTAAAAGAAAGTTCAAATCTATATAAGATACTTTCTCTTGTTCACAAGTGTTATGGAGTGAAATAACAAACTAGTGGGGGAATGTAGGGTATTTTGTTATTTCACATGTTGAAAAGTGGGTAGTTCCCACATCGGAAGAGAAAAGACATCTTTTCTGAAAAGGTTTGTTGAATAATTGTGTCTGTTATGAAAGGATTCAACCGAATATATCTGTTTGTCAAACAAGACATCTTTTCTGAAAAGGTTTGTTGAATAGTTGTATCTGTTATGAAAGGATTCAACCGAATATGTCTGTTTGTGAAACAAGACATCTTTTCTGAAAGGTTTGTTGATTGCCTATAAATACACAAGAATTTCCAACGAAGCAGTATAGAAAATCACAAGTATTATTTCAGGCTTTGTTGTATCCTGAAGAAAATCATTTTGTATTTCCCTAAATTAGTATACATGCGATAACTCTTTAAGGACAGTCAATTTTTTACGCCTCAAAGCCATTTTTGTTTATTATTTTCTAACACAATCAAGGTTTCCAATCTCCAAAAGTAAGTAATTTTGTATTTGATTAACATGGCCAGCCAACATATATATAAAGACATGAATGTCGTTAATCTCAAATTCTCAATGTTGGCCCTCTATGTAGTATTTGTAGTTACCGGCTTTCTGAAAAAAACATACTTCTATTGTCTAAGTATTTGATTGCACACTAAGTTTTTAAAACAATCAAATAAAGACTTTTGAAATACTTGGTTAAAACAAACCAAAGAAATTTGTGTGGCATAGATTATTTTAAAATTAAATTTTACTCAACATAAAAATATATCATTCTTTTCGGGAATGATTAGAAAGAGTGTTACATAAGTTGGAATGGAGAGAATTATATACTTATGTCCTATATAACTTGGAGTACGAGTACTCTTGAACAAAATTGTCGACATATACAACCAGGCTGTATAACTTAATTTCAAAGCTATATACTTTCTTTTGTTGCTATAAAGTATAATGATGCTACGTGAATAATAAAGAACAAATACAAACTAAGCATATATAACGGGTGCCACAATTTCTTGTTGCAATTTGAAATGTCTAATTAATTATGAGATCACGCACTAAATAATAATACATCTAACTATTAATTGAAGAGAAGATGACCATCTTTCGTGTCATCATAGTGCACAAGTAGTGTACGAAAGAGATTCCTCACTTTAATACGTACGTGTGCATAATTTGGAAATTTTTTAAAGAATATTATATAAGATTTAGGGTTTTATTGCTGGAAACTTTATAATAAAGAAAATTATCATCTAAATATACCAAGACTATATAACTTTTGACTTGAATCACACCCCACACCTCTGCAAAGGGCGCCCTACTCCGTACTGAAAGGGCAGTACCAAGTTTATCATTAATTAATTTATCAAGTCAAAAGAAGAGTAAAGTGTTTCATTAGTAAAAATATCAACCAAAAAGTGATATTCCAAAATTGTGTTACCTTCCACTTAATTTTTAGCACAAAAAGTGAAAGGTTAGGAAATGAAAGTGGCTTTTGATTAAAATCAAGCTGTGTAAGAATAAAAATATATAAAATTACGAGTGGATTATTTTGCTTTTGTGCTGGAAAACTTTAACTTTTCTTCTTTTGCTTTGGTTCTTTTGATACAATTGGAGAGAACAAGTTAGCTGGAAATGTGAGGTTGACACCACCTCAATAAGTGTCACTTCGAGTAATCCTGAATTGGATCTGACTAGGTGCATCTGATATATATGGAGAAAAATGTTTTAATTCAAATTACAGTAAAAACAACTTTTAGATATTTTCCAGTATTTTGCTATAAGAAAAGTAGGTGAAAATCATAATTATTGGATATATAGTCAAGATTACTATTTTTGTGATACTTTGGCGTACTAAAAGTAGTTAAGTTCAATGCTGTGATGTTGAATTTAAGCCACTCAAGAAACGAAAGCATGGAAACATGTAATACAACTACGCATATACACATAAAATACACCTATCAAGAAGGTTAAGGGTCCTTAATTCCCTCAAATCAAGGTTAGACCCAATATTTAGCTCACTCGGAAATCAACTCAAAGTTCAACTTGTTAGGTGTTTGCCATAATTTTCTTACCATATTTGGTTTTCCTATCCCTTGAAGGAAAAGGGCAATATACTTACCCTAACTAAATTTTTCTTTTTGTAAAATGAAATTGTAAATTCTTCCATATTTGGCTAGTCCCTTTTCTTGTACGAAAATATTTGAACTTCTATAAATTGAGGATCTTTCCTTCTCATTCAGTAGCATTTACAATGTAGCCATAGGGGACGTGAGAGTAGTGTTTAGAGGGAGAACTTTTTGGGACAAGTGTTAGTGTGTCACTTGTGTTTGCCTCTTCGTGAGGTTGTTCTCTCGATATTTTGTACTCTCTTTTATTATAGTGGATTGCTCATCTCCGTTGTGGACGTTGGTCAGTTGACCGAACCACATTAAATATTTGTGTCTCTTTGGTAGATTTCTCTTTGTTTTGTGATTTATTGTCGCTCAAGGTTTGCTTTGCTAGCTTCTGCATGACACCTGACTTTTTTCGGTCATAACAAGTGGTATCTGAGCGAGGTTCAAGACAGGTTCATCTTGGCGGGTTCAGTTCTATCCGCAACATATTTGACGATAATCGTAATTTTTGTCCGAGAAATTTGACCGGTATGTTACGCACGTCGAGACAAACTTTGTGGCGGAGATCTGGAGATGCGACCTGTGAAGAAGGGGGATCAAGTTTATTTTGTCAGAAAATTCAGGCCAAGGGAGAGAATTGTTAGGTGTTTGCCATAATTTTCTTACCATATTTGGTTTTCCTATCTCTTGAAGGAAAAGGGCAATATAATTACCTTAACTGGGTTGTTCTTTTTGTAAAATGAAATTGTAAATTCTTCCATATTTGGCTAGTCTCTTTTCTTGTAGGAAAATGTTTGGACTTCTAAAAATTGAGGATCCTTCCTTCTCATTCAGTAGCATTCACAATGTAGCCATAGGGGGCTTGAGAGTAGTGTTTAGGGGGAGAACTTTACGGGACAAGTGTTAGTGTGTCACTTGTGTTTGCCTCTTCGTGAGGTTGTTCTCTCGATATTTTGTACTCTCTTTTATTATAGTGGATTGCTCATCTCCGTTGTGGACGTAGGTCAGTAGACCGAACCACGTTAAATATTTGTGTCTCTTTTGGTAGATTTTTCTTTGTTATGTGATTTATCGTCGCTCAAGGTTTGCTTTGCTAGCTGCCGCATGACACCTGACTTTTTTCGGTCCTAACACAATTATGGCCTTGTCTTTCGAACAAGCCTTCAAACCAACTAAATCTAGAAAGTTATTGACCAAATAATTCAAAATAAGCTTTAGAAACTACTCATGAAAGAAAAATGTTCAATTTTGATTATTTTTGCAAATGTCAACCCCGGGCCCGCTTTGTCAACACCGAGATTTGAACCAAAACTTGAATACCCATTAAACCTCGAGCTCGGTTATGTAATTTATTTCAAAATCTAACCTCTATTACAGGTCTACATCCCAATTCAATAAAAATTCGTAATTTCTACCATAAAATTCCTAAATTTGATGTTGAAATCTCATAAATTGTAATGGGTAATTGAAATGAAATAGATTAAAGTCACTTACCAGTGAATTAGGAAGAAAATGTTTTATAAGAATTGCCTCTAGGGTATTTAAGATTGAGAAAATGTGAGAAATGAGCTAAGTCCCATTTCCCCCCTCTTTTACCTAGTTGCGGATATCGCAATTGCAATACCTTGTTCGCTATGCGAACATCGAATATGCGAGAAATGGGTCGTGAATGCGAACCCTATCTCAGAAAAACAGTCATCGCAAATGCGACATTAAATGGAAAATGCGAAAACCAATCCTTCGCAATTGCAGAGCAAACCTTTGCAAATGCATAGGTTACTCAGGAACACACTGAGTTTCATATGCGAATCTATCTTTGCAAAAGCGTCAACTGCTCGTTTGCAAATACGAACTATCTCCACGTAAATGCGAGACTCCCTCCTCCAGCCCATGCTCGCAAATGCGAATCATTGTTCGCAAAAGTGGGGCTTGCATTTGCGAGCCAGACCCCACAATTGCGAGACCGGCAGCAGAATACCAGCAGTGGTATTATACGAGCAGTCCATTTCTTTGTAGAACTCCTCTGAAAGATGTATGAAACTCACCTCGAGCCCCTCGATCTCCAAACCAAACATGCACACAATTGTAATAATATCATATGAACTTGCTCACGCAATCAAATCACTAAAATGACATCTAAATCTACCAATCAATCCTCAAACTGAATGAACTTTCAAAATGAAACTCAAGATCACTAGAATCACATTAAGTAGCTGAATCAGGTTCAATCAATTTCGAAATGAACCAAATTTTGCCGATAACTTTCAAATACCAATACTGAACTATTTCAAGTTTTAACATCAAAATCCGAACCAGTTATCTAAGAAGTCAACTTTTGGTCAAACGTTATAATTTTTCAACTTTAAAAAATGCTAGTTTTCGGCAAATGAGTCAAAATAAGTTAAGGACTTCCGAATTTAATTTTGGGCATACGCCTAAGACTCAAATCACGATACGAACCCACCAAGATCGTCAAAACACTGATCCATGTTCATTTGCATAAAATATTGATCATAGTCCATTCAAGTCATCTTAAAGACAAAATTCACATTTTCTTAAGCTTCACATAAAAAATTCCAGAATAAGATGCAGTCTACGCACGTGAATCAACACATAATAAACTTGGAACATAAAAATGATGGTTAAAACTCAAACTAACCTATCGGGTTGTCACATTGTCCACCTGTAAAACAGTTGTTCGTCCTCGAACGGACATAGAAAAATATCTAAAGTGGTGAAAAAGCGTGGTATCTACTTCGTATCTCCAAATCGAACTCCCACATAGCTGCCTCGATCGGCTGACCTCTCCACTGTACTCGAACTGAAGGATAACTCTTAGACCTCAACTTTCGGACTTGCCAAGCTAGAATGGCCACGACCTCCTCCTCATAAGTCAAATCCTTGTCCAACTAAACTGAGCTGAAATTTAACATGTGGTACAGATCACCGTGATATTTCCTGAGTATGGAGACATGAAGCACTAGATGGACTGCCGATAATCTAAGTGGCAGGCAAGCCTGTAGGCCACCTCACTTACTCTCTCAAGAATCTCAAAGGGTCTGATATACCTAGGGCTCAACTTGCCTTTCTTTTCAAACCTCATCACGCCCTTCATGGGTGAAAGTCGGAGCAATACCCTCTCTCCAACCATGAATACAACATCAAGAACTCTACGGCTCTTCTGCCTAGACTAAGCTATGCTAAGCCGATCTTGAATCATCTAAGCCTTTTCCAAGGCATCCTGAACCAAATCGGTACCCAACAATCGAGGCTCTCCCAGATAAAACCAACCAACTGGAAAAGGGTACCTCTGCCCGTACAATGCCTCATATGGAGCCATTTGAATACTCGGTTAATAGTTGTTGTTGTTGTAGGTAAACTCTGCAAGCGATAAGAACTGATCCCAAGAACCCCCGAAATCCATAACACAAGCGTGAAGCATATCCTCTATTATCTGAATGGTGCGTTCGGACTGCCCGTCCATTTAGGTGTAGAATGTTATACTCAAATCAACCCCGTGCTTAACTCACTCTATACGGCCCTCGAGAAGTGCAAAGTGAGCTGTGTGCCTCAATCAGAAATGATGGACATGGGAACACAATGAAGACGGATGATCTCGCAGATGTCGATCTCAGTTAACCGCTCTGAAGAATAGGTAACTGCTACAGGAATGAAATGTGTCGACTTTGCCAACATGTCTATAGTGACCCACACCACATCAAACTTCTCCTATGTCCATAGGAGGCCAACAACAAAATTCATAGTAATATGATCCCACTTCCATTCAGGATTCTCCAGCCTCTAAATCAAACCAACTAGGCTTCTAATGCTCGTACTTTACTTGTTGACAACTCGGACACTAAGCTACATATACAACTATATCCTTCTTCATTATCCTCCACAAGTAATGCTACCGTAAGTCCTGATACATCTTGGCATCACCTGAATGAATGGAACACCGAGAACTGTGGGCCTTCTCAAGAATTTAACTCACCAAGCGTATCCACATAAGGCAAACATATACGACCCTATAATCGCAAAACCCCATCATCTCCAATGGTTACCTTCTGGGCATCACCGTTCCGCACCATGTCCTTAAGGACAAGCAAATGGGAATCGTCACACTGACGCTCTATAATGCACTCGTACAAAGATGACCGGGAAACAGTATAAGCTAGAACAAGAATGGGTTCCGGAACATCTAAACTCACGAGCTGATTAGCTAAGGCCCGAATATCTTATGCTAGTTGTCTCTCACCAACTGGAATATATGCAAGGCTACACATACTTTTCGCCTTCCTACTCAAGGCATTGGCCACCATATTGGAATTCCGTGGACGATACAAAATGGTGATATCATAGTCTTTCAACAACTCCAACCACATGCTCTGCCTCAAGTTGAGATCCTTTTGCTCGAACACATACTATAGACTCTGATAATCCGTGAATACCTTACACGACATGCGATACAGGTAATGGCTCCAAATCTTCAGCGTACGAACAATGGTTTCTAGCTCCAAGTCATCAACAGGGTAATTCTTCTTGTGAACTTTCTGTTGTCGCGACGCGTATGAAATCACTCTACCATCCTGCATCAATACTACACCAAGCCTAATATGAGATACAACACAGTACAATGTGTAAGATCCTGAATATGTGGCAATATCAACACTAGCATCATAGTCAAGGAAGTCTTGAGCTTACTCGCACTCATCCGACCACCTGAATGGAGCATCGTTATGGGTCAATAAAGTTAATGAGGCCTCTATGGATGAAAATCCATCCACAAACCGGCAATAGTAACCCATCATACCTAGGAAACTCCAAATCTCTATAGCTGAAGTTGGTGTAGGATAGTTCTTAACTGCCTCAATCTTCTTAGGAATCATTTTAATGCCTTCCGCAGATATAACATGCCCTAAAAAGGCGACTGAGCCCAACCAGCATTCACACTTTAAAAACTTTCCATATAAGTGACTATCTCTCAGAGTCTAAATTACAACTCTAAAATGTTTCTCATGCTTCTCTCGATTGACGGAGTAGATCAAGATATCATCAATAAATACGATAACAAAAGAATCCAAGTAGGGCTTGAATACCCGATTCATCAAATCTATGAATGTTGTTGGGGCACTTCTCAACACAAATAACATCATTAGAAACCCATAATGCCCATACCGAGTCTGGAAAGTTGTCTTAGGAACATCTGATGCCCTAATTTTTAACTGATGATAGCTAGATCTCAAATCAATCTACGAAAATATCCTGGCACCCTGAAGTTGATCAAATAAGTCATCAATACTTGGCAACAGATACTTATTCTTGATAGTCACTTTGTTCAACTACCGATTGTCTATGCACATGCTCATCGAACCATCCTTCTTATTCACGAACAACACGGGCACAACCCAATATGAGAAACTAGGTCTAATGAACCCCTTATCAAGCAAATGTTGCAACAGATGGCGCTATACAATATGGTGGGATAGAAATGGTTTGAGTGCCCGGAGCCAAATCACCTATTAGGTGGTATTCCAGGCAGATCTGTCGGAAACACATCTAGAAACTCACGCGCAACAGGTACTGAATCCATGGAAGCAACCTCTGTGCTAGAAGTACGAACATAGTCCAAATATGCTACACACTCTTTCTCAATCATGTGTCGAGCCTTCATATAAGAGATGACCTTGCTAGTAGAATGGCTAGAAGTCCCCCTCCATTCTAATCGGGGCAATCCTCTAAGGTCATCATCTTGGTATGACAGTCCAATATCGCATGATAAGGTGATATTCAATCCATACCCAAGATAACAGCAAAGTCCACCATATCAAGAAGTAGGAGATCTTCACTAGTCTCAAGGCTCCCGATAGAAACTATACGAGCGATAGAGTGGATCTACAATAGAATCTCCCACGGGCTTGGAAACATATACATGAGCACTCAAATAATCATGAAGCACAATCAAATCTGAAGCAAAATAGGATGACACAAAGGAATAAGTAGATCCCGGATCAAATAGAATTGAAGCATCTCTATGGAAAACTAGAACAATACTAGTGATGACAATGTTAGATGACTCGGCCTCAAGTCTAGCTAGGAATGCATAGAAATAGGGTTGGGCCCTACCACTCCAACCTCTGACCCTCAGGCGACCCCTAGCTGACTGGCCTCCACCTCTAACGACTTGACCTCTACCTCTAATGGCTTGACCCTCTCCTCTAGCTGGCTGCGCAGGTGATGGAGAAACCGGTGCCGGTATGATGGCACAAGAACCTTAGTAAGATCTGCTACTGGAAAATCTAAGGAAATACCTCCTAATGTGACATATGCCTTCCATACTCAAAGCACTCTCTCGGATATTGAAATGAGGACTGCCTTGACGGTCTGATAGCTGTCGTAGTAACTCTAAAATGCTGGTGCACTGATAGGAACTAAATATGTACTAGATGCTGGCTGCTCAGGACGAGGCCCATAAGAACTACAACCGCATGAAGCACAATGCGCTACTTGAAGAGTAACTGAATCAGCCTAAGAGGATGGCCTTTACCAAAAGAACCCATCTCTACAGATGAGGCACTACTATAACCACCGAAATGGCGAGGCCTCTTATCATACACTCTCCCCCTCTCCTGAGCACGAACCATCTCGATCCATCTAGAAATATTTACGGCCGTCTAGAAATAAATATCACCTCTGGTCTCCTTGGCCATCTGTAGGTTGATAGTAAGCCCATCACTAAATCTCCTCACTCTCTTCCTCTCATTAGGAAGAAAGATAATGGCGTGGCAACCTAGGTCCACAAATCGAGTCTTTGACTAGGTGACGGTCATGCTGCCCTACTCCAGATGCTCAAATTGCCTGCATTAATCATTTCTCAAAGTGAAAAGAATGAAATTCTCTATAAAGATCCGTAAAAACTGATCCTAGGTAAGTGCAGGTGAACCAACTGGTCTAGTCAACGTATAGTCTCTCCATTATCTCTTGGCGGAACCAATCATTTGAAAGACTGCAAAGTCGACCCCATTGAACCCTATTATACCCATGTTGTGCAACACCTCGAGGCAATGATGTAGGTAATCGTGTAGGTCCTCGGAAGATGCACCACCGAACTAAATAGGGAAAATCTTGGTAAACTTATATAACCTTAATAAGGCCTTAGAAGACATAGCGGACCTATCACTGGCCTATGTCACAACAACCGGATAAACCTCCCCAACTGGCTAGGCGACTACAGTCTGGTAGGGGATCGACCTGCTCCAAAGTGTGAGTAGCCGGAGTTTGTGTTCATCCCCTAGCCCAGGAGATGGCTGGTAACACCAGAAATGCACCGGCCTAGGCCATACTCTCCATAAGACCCACCAAGCGAACTAGAGTATCCTGGAGTACTGGAATGGTTATAAATCCCTCTGAGACCTGAGCTAGTCCAACATATACGGTCTGAGCTGGGATCTCCTCCTTATGATGAATCAGAGGCTCCTTTGCAAGTACTGCTGCTCAAGCTCTAGCCTAAGCTCTGCCTCTGCCTTTGGCATGCCCTCGGCCTCGACCTCTACCCCTGGTAGCAGCTGCCACGGGGGCTTCAGCTCCCATCTGGCAACTGATGTTATACGTGTTCTTGCCATCTGCGAGAGAATAAGAATAGAATTATTCAATCATTAATGATAGCATAAAATTGCACGATAGAGATGGAGATAGGTGAAAATTTTCCTAAACTCTATAGCCTTTGGAAGATAAGTACAAATATCTCTGTACCGATCCTCTAGACTCTACCAAGCTTGCTCATTAATCGTGAGACCTAGGCAACCTAGTGCTCTGAACCAACTTGTCACGGTCCAGAATTCTCATCCTCAACATTGTGATGTTGCCTAACATTATAATTTCTAGGCAACCATCAATAACTATATCTATTTAACTTTTTAAATAATCTTTCCAAATTAAACGATAAGAATGAAAGTGAATAGTCTACAATAAGCAAATAAGCTAATAAGTGACGAAATCTAAATACCAATTTCAGGACTGGTGTCACGAATACATGAGCGTCTGAGATACTACAGATAATGGTCTAAAATAAACATAACTGTCTGAATCAAATATATAGCTAAAAGAAGTAAAAGGGGACTTCAGGGATGCCAACGTTGTGCGGTTATACCTTAAGTCTCTTCTGAATAGCTGGATCCGAGAAAGTCTATTGAAGGCCTCTGGGACCAACTCCGGTATCTGCACAGGAAGTGTAGAGTATAGTATGAGTACAATCGACCGCATATACTCTGTAACTGTCGGGCCTAACCTCGACGAAATAGTGACAAGGCTAAGTCGGGTCACTTACATTAATAATAATAATACTAATATTATTATTATTATTATTATTATTATTATTATTATTATTATTATTATTATTATTATTATTATTATTATTATTATTATTATTATTTTACCCAAGCCTCATGGGTGGTACAGAAGATTCGTAAAGCAAAAAGCATGATTGAAAAAATAGCCCTCGATGAAACAGATGTAGCTGCTATGACTAAATACTCAATAAAAGATATATATGGAGCCTATCGTGGAGAATTTAAGAAAGTTCCTTGGAGAAAAATGGCCTGCAACAACAATGGCTATCCTAAATGGACATTCATCTTATTCTTGGCTCTTCACGGAAGACTACAAACTAAGAAGAGGATAGCATGTTGGGCTAATCTAGAGGATATGGACTATGTGATATGGAAGCAAGAAAATGAAGACATTGGCCATCTACTGTTTGCGTGCATGTATGCTAAACATGTATGGTCAATGCTCCTAACTTGGCAAAGCATAAGAGCGAAGTGTAGAACTAGAAGCGTGAAGTACAATGAGCTATAGAAAATGCTACAGGGAAGACCGCTAAACAGGAGGTATATAGAATGACACTAGCTAGCGGAGTGTATCGTGTATGGCAGAAAAGGAATGCAAGAATTTTCAAAGAAAGCAGCATATCTGCAGATCAAATAGTCAAACAAATGATAATTCAGGTGAGAGCTCGCAAAGTTAGTAGATTAGATAGATATATGAAAGATTTGAATGTTTATCCTTAGAAACTAGAGCTCTGCAGACAAAGTTGATAGTGATAGTATGCAGCAAGTTTGGGATCTCTTTGTCCAAACTGCTGATTCTAGAGGAAATTTGTAACCGATTTTGTGATGATATAAAATATAAATAATTACCAAAATAATAATAATAATAATAATAATAATAATAATAATAATAATAATAATAATAATAATAATAATAATAATAATAATAAGCAGGTAATTCATATCAACATACTTAAATCCAACTATCAGAGAATCTAAAATAACATGTCATATAACTCATCCCAATTATTGAGGTCAATCCAACATTCACAAATAAGCATAATTTTATCAATATGCTGCGGCGTACAACCCAATTCCACAATATCAACTCTAAACAATCTGTTGTGACGCGCAATCCGATCTCACCATATAATCACCTGTTAATATCATAATTCGTTCTTTTCCCTCCATTTCATTTAATTACCTTTAAATTTCAATTGCGGCATACAACCCGCTCCTCAAACAATTTAAATCAACAATAGCAATTCAACAACCAAGATTTACAAGAGGTTGTACATTATTAGAACTAGTGTATGAGCAATGGAGAATAACATGATAATCAAAGAGTCTCGAGCAACTCGGATGTCTCACCTTTATCAAAATAAAAGTATCTACCGATTAACAAGTCTTACGAATGAAAATACATTATTGAAGGCAAAAATGATACGATACTATAAGACAAACAAAGCATAATACAATTTCGTAATACAAGAAGGCAAATAGAGACAAGTAGTAAATAAGCATGGGATTAGGGAACGAATGGACAGTTAAATATGATAAATACTAAATGGCAAGTAGAAAATACGGCGTGCAAGTCAAGTAAGCATATAGCAATTAAAGCATGTAAAAAGTTACACAATAAATAAATAAAAGCATGGAAACAAGTAATACAACGACGCATATACACTTGTAATCTCGCATGTATAATGTTCCTCATATAATGCACATATCAAGAAGTTCAAGGGTCGCTAATTCCCTCAAATCAAGGTTAGACACAATACTTACCTCACTCCATAATCAATTCAAAGTTCAATCATGGCCTTGCCTTTCGAAAAAGCCTCTAAACCAACCAAATCTGGCAAATTATTTACCAAATAATTCAAAATAAGCATTAGAAACTACCCACAAATGAATGAGGTTCATTTTATAATATTTTTTAAAAAGTCAACCCCGGGCTCGCTTGTTCAAAGAGATTTGGACCAAAACCCGAATACCAATTCACCTTCGACCCCGATTGTGTAATTTATTTCAAAATTCAACCTTAATTCGAGATCTAAATGCCAATTCTACAAGAATTCCTAATTCAACCCAAATTCCTAATTTCTATCATAAAATTCTTAAATTTGATATTGAAATCTCATGAATTATAATGGGTAATTGAAAAAAAAAATAGATTAAAGCCACTTACTAATGAAGTTAAGAAGAAAATCTTTTCAAAGAATCGCCTCTAGGGTGTTTAGGGCTGAGAAAATATGAGAATGAGATAAGTTCTGTTTTTCCTCTTTTACCCAGCCGCGGAAATCGCAATTGAGAACATTGCATATGCGAGAAATGGGTTGCAAATGCGAACCCTGTCTCAGAAGAACAACCATTGCAAATGAGACTCTGTATTCGCAAAACTGGTAACTCAGTTGCTCATTTGCAAATGCGAACTTTCTCCTTGCAAGTATGAGACTCCCCTCTCCAGCCTATGTTCGCAAATGCGAATCATTACTCGCAAAAGCAAGGCTCGCACTTGGGAGCCAGACCTCGTAATTGTGGTAGCAAAACACTAGCAGTCCTTTCCTTTGCAAAACTCCTCTGAAACATGTCTGAGACTCACCCGAACCCCTCGGGCTCCAAATCAAACATACACACAAGTGTAATAACATCATACGAACTTGCTAGCTCAATCAAATTATCAAAAATAAGATCTAAATCTATGAATCAATCCTCAAAACGAATGAACTTTTAAAGTGAAACTCAAGAACACTAGAATCGCCTTTAAGTGTCTGAATCCGAACCTATTTGCTAAGAAGTCAACCGGTCAGACCTTGTAATATTTCAACTTTCAAAAGGCTAGTTT
The DNA here is from genome assembly GCA_032618575.1 of Nicotiana noctiflora. Classification (NCBI taxonomy): domain Eukaryota; kingdom Viridiplantae; phylum Streptophyta; class Magnoliopsida; order Solanales; family Solanaceae; genus Nicotiana; species Nicotiana noctiflora. Next base: position 69,944 of record JASVEL010005992.1, on the reverse strand, counting down.
TTTGGAAAAATGAGTCAAAATAAGCTAGTGGATTCTGAATTCAATTTCGGGCATATATATGTAAACCAGTTCGGTTTTAGGCCGGGCCAATCCACTACAGAAGCTATCCACATTGTCAGGAGATTAGTGGAATAACTCAGGGATAAGAAGAAGGGACTTGCACATGATATTTATTGACTTGAGAAGGCTTATGACAAGTTTCCAAGGGAGGTGCTATGGAGGTGCCTCGAGCCGAAGAGCGTGCCGGAAACTTACATAAGAATGATCAAGGACATGTACGATGGAGCGAAGTCTAGGGTTAGGACGGTGGGTGGTGACTCAGACCATTTCCCGGTGGTTGTGGGGCTTCATCAAGGATCCACGCTTAGCCTTTTCTTATTTGTCTTGGTGATGGATGCACTGACACGCCATATCCAAGAGGATGTGCCTTGGTATCTGCTATTTGCTGATGATATAGTCCTGATAGACGAGACGAGGGTCGGTGTTAATGAGATGTTCGAGGTCTGGAGATAGACTCTTGAGTCTAAGGGTTTCAAACTAAACAGGTCTAAGACAGAATACCTGGAGTGCAAGTTTAGCGCTGAGTCGGGCAAAGTAGACAAGAAGGTGAAGCTTGGAGCTCAGGTCACACCGAAGAGGGACAATTTCAAATATCATAGGTCACTAATCCAAGAGGACGGAGAGATTGACGAGGATGTCATTCACCGTATAGGGGTGGGGTGGACGAAATGGAGGCTTGCATCAGGAGTCTTGTGTGACAAGAAATTGCCATCAAAACTCAATGGGAAGTTTTATAGAGCTGTGGTTAGACCTGCCATGTTGTATGGAGAAGAGTGGTGGCCGGTTAGGAACTCTCACGTCCAGAGAGTGAAGGTTGCGGAAATGAGGATGTTCAGGTGGATGTGCGGGCACACCAGGTTGGATAAGATTAAAAATAAAGTTATTCGGGAGAAGGTGGGGGTGGCCCAATGGATGAGAAGATGCAGGAAGCGAGGCTTAGGTGGTTCGGGCATATGCGGAGGAGAAGCCCTGATGTCCCGGTGAAGAGTTGTGAGCAGCTGGCAGTGATTGGCATGAGGCGAGGCAGAGGGAGGCCTAAGAAGTATTGGGGAGAGGTGATTAGGCAGGACATGGCAAAATTGCGGATTTCCGAGGACATGGCCCTTGATAGAAAAGTCTGGAGGTCTAGTATTAGGGTTGTAGGATAGGACTTCTGGAACTTCCGTACTTCATTCCCGATGCTAGGTGGGGTTTGGTAGGGCCCTCCGTAGATGTCTTGCATATTGTATCGCGCCCCCTTGTAGTAGTTACTGGTAGATATTATTGCATGCCTTGTAATTTATGGTTTTTTGTTTAGCTAACTATTTATGCGATTTCTACTGGAGTCACTAATGTTTTCTTTTTTTTTTCCCTCCTATTTTCTCCTGAGCCGAGGGTCGATTGGAAACAGCCTCTCTGCTTCTCGGGTAGGGGTAAGGTATGTGTACGTATTACCCTCCCAAGATCCTACTTTGTAAGAATATACTGGATAGTTATTATTGTTGTTAGAGTAAAGTCTTCAAGAGGCGCCCACTTTATATAATATTATTAAAGTGTTCAATACAAAAAAATGTTTAAGTTAAAGTGTCAAACTTAGAAGAGTAGTCAAATTTAAGGGGCCGTACACCTATTTGGCCTAAGGAAAATATGCTTAGTGAAATTGGGGTGTACCTGTCGTGTAGTAAACTAATTAATTTGTATATTAATAACTGGATTAATAGTTACGTCCTGGATTACTAAAAACTCCACTTGTACTACTTCAATAGATTAAGGAGATCATGTTGGTAGCACATATACTTGGTACTAAAATCTCGTTTAAGAATTGGACTTAGACTTGCAATTTGTGCAAATCCCAAAACTTTTATAACAACGACCTAGTAAAATCTCACTAATAAGGTTTGAAAAGAATAATATATATGCAGATCTTACCCTTATCCCGTGGGATAGAGAAATTGGTTCCAAAAGACCCTCAAAAAACAAAAAGAAGATGAAAAAAGACAATTTGTCAGTACCTTCAATAGAAACTATCGAACAACGAACAATATAGTCAGAATCAGAAACTAAGTGAAAAGCAAAAATCCCAAAACTGCAAGAATATTAATAAAAGTAAAGTTGGATCTCAAAATATCAAACCGTTTCTATTAACAACTTGGTTCATCATCATCAATCTCCAATGACCACACAGTAAAATAGGCAAAGCCCACAAGGATAGAGAATAGTAAAGTTCAATCTTTACTCTATCCCAATTAAATAAAGGTAAAACAAGGAAAACAAAAAGAAAGTGATCTCCCTCAAATTAAGTTTCAAATGATCCATCATCCTTATCTCTGGAGGTGAATCAGGTGTCATCCACGTTATCCGAGTATTTACTATCATCAGAGTCCACATATTTCTTTCTATAGGATAAAAGTAGTTTACCATTCCATATATGGGTAAAGGCATTAAGGTGACCCATATCATAATGATCACTTTGATCCATCGTCTCCATACTCGTCTCATCAAATTATTAGCCAATTTATTAAGTAACACTGATTTGAAAATACTCTTAACATGGTACGAAATTAATTGCTTTCGACCAAACTTGTACGAACTATTTCCAAAAAATCTCATGCCATTAAGAGTATATCTACGAAGCTACACTTCATGATGTATAGCTCATTTTTCTAATCTATTTCCAAAGTAGGACTTTACTATTACTTGCTTTGTTCTAAACCAACATTTTTAAGGGGAAATCTAGGAAAAGAAAACTACACTTTTACAAAGGAAGCCCTATTATTTGACTGCACATCAACATGAGTGAAAGGACAAAGTAGTAGGAATATGTTGGTGGTGATTTTTGTGGTGGTGGTGGTAGTTAACTCCCTTTTGAATCTGCCACCGTATATGGAGGAAATCGTCGACGGAGCACGGCAGTTTTAAGGGTCCATCGGCATGGTAGCCATATACTTCATAAGCTTTATCAAGAAGTTTTTGGAGAAGAGGGTGGTGTAGATATGAAATGGGTATAACAAATCTTTGAATCCCACCATCTTCTTCTTCTAATCCAACTTGTATTGCTAGCCATCCCTTCTTTACCTTCATCTTCTACTCTTCTTTGTCTGATTGAAACCACTATATATTACTCCTTTTTTTCAAATGGAATAATGCAATTAATTTTAGTATTAAACGAGTGGTGAGAGATGGGAGTAGGAGAGAATATTGGTGTGTTTGTGTAAGTGAATCGTGATGGTATATTATGTATATATAAGGTTGGGAGTAAAAGAAGTGATGCTTTTGAATTCAAGATTTTTATAAAATATTATATAGAAAGATTGATAAAAGGTGCGTGGTTGGAAAATGGTGTGCTGGGTGAGGTGGGGGCTGTGACAAAGATGGGGTGAGTGCTAGGTGGAGCTCTTTCTTTGAGAGGAGAAAAAAAAATAGATTTTTAATATTGAAATGACTAATTTGTAACTTAATTATGGAGTTAGATGAAGGCGAAGTTAGGTGTTCGGAAACAAATAATGAATTAAATTTTTCATAGACGAGGTAACAAATTGTAGTTTAATTACGAAAATAATTAATAATACTCAACGTATGGGGTGAATCGGATATAAAATAAGGCGAGTCTGTACATACGCATGGCCGACTCGGATGCAGTACAGGCCGAGGCCGCCTCCTTACGAGGCCGACGACATTTGGAGACGTCCTCCCTCCACTACTAAAAAACGGCTAATTTCCGACCGAAATTTCCGACTGAAAAAGGTAGTCGAAAATTTTCGACGGAATCAGTGGGAATATTTATAAAAAAAAAATCAATAATACTTACGACGAAACATCCATCATAAATTTTGGCGGAAAATTCCCCCAACTCTTAGCGCCAAAAAAAAAAAAATTAAAAAACAATAGCGACCAAATCCGTCGGAGAATATTTAGTAAAAGGAGGTTGACTAAGTTTGACAAAATTACCGATCGAATCCATCGGAAAATTTTTAAAAAACAGCCCAGTTATCGTTCTTTTTCTTTTCTCTTTCCCCTTTTCTTTCTTCTCTATTCTCTCTCACTTAAACCTCCCTCCAACCCTAAATCTGACGCCCCTAAATCTGCCGCTGCCATCAACGACGAGCTCTAGCCGCTGCAAATCCATCGTGCCAGGTATGTTTCCCCCACCCAAAACTTTGACTAAAAATTGCAAACATTATCATATGAATTAGTGTATCCCTCACCATTCTTAATTAATTTGTTGGATATACTTTATGTCATATACATTGCAAGTTTTTCAAACTTGACTCAATTCACAATTTTGGGAGCATGCTCTTAACATTGCTACATACTTATCCAACTGAAACAGTTTGGGCTCTTTCACTAACTTATCACTTAGGAATCTTAGTGTATGATTTGGGCTCTTTCGTTCTTCAAATCTTCCTACAGAAATGGGATGGGCCGGCATATATTCAAAGTTTCTCGATCGTTAACGGTACTGGCTCAACGGGCATTTGTATTTACACCCGCTTTTTGACTTATGAATTAGTGTATCCCTCACCATTCTTAATTAATTTACTTTAGTGGTCTGAGTCTCTTAGATGCTTCAAAATATTTCTGAAACCAAGCTATACAGTGTTGATGGGCACTGGATGCAATGACAGTACAAGTACACATAATGTTTGCGTAATTCATTTGTGTTAGACTGGTCAGATGACAAAATAAAGAGAGATCCTAATAGCTATAGTAGGTGTTCTCATTAGAAGTACTTTGGACTTCACTTGATGGAGATCAAAGGGGTCAAGTTGGTTCACATGTCATTTATCACGTGCAATATAATTACTGATAATAAAGATCTGTTGCACTTGGGATCGATTTCCTGGTGTTAATCTAGTTTTGTGTTCTGGGTGCTAGACAATTTGAGAGGACACCATGAAACGGGGAAGGTAATGGTTCTGTTAGAGGGGGGATCCATGTTTTTTTACTCAATGGATGATGTTGATTTAATATAGATTTATATATTTTAAGTATTTTAAATAAATCAGATACATGAAATCCTGCATGAAGGATTTGGAAAGATTAAATATCCAAATAAGATACGACAGAATAAGGAGAGAGGTTTAGTATTCTCATTTAGTTAACTGAAGTTCTCAAAGTTATAAGAGGAGCGTATATACCAGTTTTGTATTTCACAGCCGCATGTCGAGAAGGATATGTTCCTGCCCATAGCGACGCGTCGACGAGCCAGTCCATGCCCTTATATCAGGCACAGACTGAGGCGTGCGCGCCATCACTGCATACACAGAAAATAGTAAGCGTCATCATCTGAAAACGGCGGAAAGCCGAGCAAACGTAAAGACACCAAATATATAAGTCGATACTTACAATTATCATTCCACGCCTCTGGAAACTCGGTCGTGTCCACCACCAGGTCCGACGTACGGATAAAGATTACCCAAAACTGGTGGTTGGGCTTATCGCCCTCCTCGACAACTAAGCCCTTCGTCCTACGATTCTTTAGCTGCAGCATTTTTCCCCTCAAAAAACCGGGGCTGAACAGCTGCAGCATGTGATGGATAGTAACGTCCACGCCGGCTCTCTCCGCATACGTCGTCAGTATCCGGCAAATCTTCCATGTGTACGGTGTGAGCTAGGCCGGGCAAATGTTGTAAAATCGACATAACTCCTCCGCCAGCGGATAGATTGCGAGTCCACATCCCATTATGAACGGGTACTCATAAATGGCGCAGAACCCCGGCCTGTGGACGTAGACTAGGTCCCTCCCGGCCATATGCATAACCACCGCCTCCGGTAACCGGCAAGCTACCCGAAGGTCATGAAGAAGAGTCACAATATATATGGATCTCTCCCATTCGGGGGTCTCCACCGGCGTTGAGAAATCCCTCCGAACATGTAGTTCGCGAGGGATGAGGTTTTCCACAGTCAAAGGGACAAGAGATTTACGAACCTTCTTGCTACCCTTTGACTGCCGGGAGGCTCCAGAAGTAGCATCACCCTCTTCCCGTTCACCGCAACGGTTACCCTTAGCCATTTTTTGAAGTATTGATTGGATATACTAAGGAGGCAGAAGCAAGAACACAAGGAACAGAGGAAAAGGTTGCAAGTTATATGGAAAAAAGTTAGGAGCAAACGATTTCTGATGATCTAAAAAGTGGAAAGCCTTGAAACTGTCCTCTATTTATAATGAGTCGTTACGCGAAATTCGAAGGATTTTTGCACCGAAAAAGAGGCGGGAAACCGAAACGTCAAATCATCTTTATGACCTGAATTGAAAACAACAATACTTATGATGCAGGCCGTCAGCAAGCGATGTTTCAGAAGAACGTGCCACGTGTGCGCATGTATACGGACCCAATATGGGCCGGCCTTATCCGCTTATTGTAGATGCGCTTCGAGCACATCTCCAATAGGCAGAGGGACTATCTGTATGTGGGTGAATCAGATGTAAAATAAGGCGAGCATGTACATACGCATGGCCAACTCGGATGCAGTACAGGCCGGGGCCGCCTCCTTACGAGGCCGACGACATTTGAAGACGTCCTCCCTCACGGCCGCATGTCGAGAAGGATATGTTCCTGCCCATAGCGACGCGTCGACGAGCCAGTCCAGGTGGACGTCCCCAACCCACATTTCCTTGTATTTCCACTGTAATAGTAGTAGCCTTAGGGCGATGTAATATGGTGGCGAGGGGACCGCTCTTCTATATAAAGGAGGGTCCCCCAAGTATTATTGATCATTAATAATACAACTCTCTCTCTCTCTCTCTACCATTTTTTCTCTCTGCTATTATCATCTTACTGCTCATTTATTATTTATACTTTATTAAACTTCATCATCTTTTCATAAGGAGAACATATATACAAATCCAACGATCGATCTTCAACATATATTACCATTGATTCCGATTGACCCTTCATTTATATTGATTGATTTGCTCAAGAATGTTCAACAACTTTTGAGTCGAACACTCAACATTTTTAAGTTGAATATATATGATTAAGTTTGGATTAAAGTAAAATATAATTAATTAGGGGAAAAAGAGTAAACAAAATCTTTTTGACATAATAATTTTGATTACAATTTTGTCATATATGTAAAATAAACCTATACTAATTAAAATTGGTACGATTGATATAATGATGAATTTCATAATGACAAAACGCAAAAGAAATGTGGAGTATATAAGATTAATGTCAGTTTTAAAGTCGTGCAAGTTTATGCTTAATCTGTAATGTCACCATTAAGTTGAACTGTTGTAATTAGGAGTTTTTTTGTTGTTTATTAAAGTTATGCAAATATTAATTTTAATATTAGTTATATAAAAATTATTTATAAAAAATTTAATTATATTGAGATTAGTTAGCGTAACAATTGATTTTTCACAAACCTTGCAGGATAAAGGGGCAGAAAATGGAAATGGAGTGACCAAAAAATAAAACAAAAAATGTAAGTGGAGACTTGTAGTGGACTTGTGTCGGCCGTACCAATAAGGATCACGGAATCTTTTAAAATTGTATTTGCAATTATACCCTTTTGGTCGGTATGAGTTTTTAAAGTGATCCCTTGTTCTTCTTGTATTCTTACATTTGGAGTATTTGTTCTATTCCTTTCCACGTTCTCCACAACTTTTATAGTGTAGCAATGAATGATTTATACAAAATCTAGATGGAAGAAGACGAAGAAAGAGCTTTAGAAAATCCAATTTCTACAAGGTGTCAATCTCTTGAGGTGTTCGATTATTTATGTTTATAGATATAATATTTAATGTTATTATACAAACATAACGTTGTGATAGGGATACATTTTATTTATAATTTCGTCTCTCCTATAAGGCATCTCCAATCTTTACTTCATTTTTTGGTCCCAAAATGAAAAAATGGGGACAACTTATTCCAACTATTTTCTCATTTTTTTTCCAAATATTTTTATATTCTTCTCTCTATTCTATATTATATTATTATCTTTTTCAATTAAACAAATTCTATTTTTTATTTTTATTAATTTGTAATTTCCATAATTAAAATAATTCCATAAAATTGTATAATATAATTTGTATGCAATCATTATAGATTAACTAATAATTCAAATAAAGTGAAATCATTGGGATACAAGATTAATCAAATACAATTGTCATGTATTTTTAATTCTAATGTATTTTCATTCTTCACTTTTCAATTTTAGCAACATCTAATATTTTATATTCGCACCTTTCAATTTTAACATCTAATATTTTATATTTGCACCATTTATTTCTTTAGATAATTATATATTTTTTGTACAATAATAACTTATAATAAAATTAACTTATAGTTTAACATAAGAATAATAAATGCACAAAAATTAATTTATCAAAATTATACAGCAAAGTTTTTAATATTATAAAAATATTACATAAAAATAATTAAGTATATATAACTACAACAACAACAACAACAACAACTACCCAGTATGTTCCCACAAAGTGGGGTCTGGGGAGGGTAATACGTACACAGGCCTTACCCCTACCCGAAAGGGTAGAGAGGCTGTTTCCGGCCGACCCTCGGCTCAGAAAAAGAGAGAGAAAATCAACAAACAAAACAATGTTAGTAAATCCGGGATAAATCAAATAAATAATTATCTAAACATAAAACCAAAAGTAGAATGACATGCAATAATACCAATCGGTTACTACCATAAGAGACACAATACAATACATTAATTAACTATAGAGATCGCTACCAAACCCCACTCAGCCCCTAACAGAAGTACTAAGAATTCTAGAAGGTCCTACCCTACAACCCTAATACTAGACCTCCAAACTTTCCTATCGAGGGTCATGTCCTCGAAAATCCCCATTCTAGCCATATCCTGCCTAATCACCTCACCCCAATACCTCTTAGGCCTCCCTCTGCCTCGACTCGCGCCAACCACCGCCAGTCGCTCACAACTCCTCACCGGTGCATCAGGGCTTCTCCTCCGCACATGCCCAAACCACCTGAGTCTCGCTTCTCGCATCTTCTCATCCACTGGGGCCACCCCCACCTTCTCCCGAATAACTTCATTCTTAATCTTATCTAATCCGGTGAGCCCGCACATCCACCTGAGCATCCTCATCTCCGCAACTCTCATTCTCTGGACATGAGAGTTCTTCACAGGCCAGCACTCCACCCCATACAACATGGCAGGTCTAACCACCGCTCTATAAAACTTCCCTTTGAGTTTCTGTGGAACTTTCTTGTCACACAAGACTCCTGATGCGAGCCTCCACTTCAACCACCCCGCTCCTATACGGTGAGTGACATCCCCTTCAATCTCTCCGTCCCCTTGAATCACTGATCCAAGATATCTGAAACTGTCCCTCTTGGCTATGACCTGAGATCCCAGCTTCACGTCCCAGCCTACTTCGCTCGACTCGGCGCTAAACTTGCACTCTAGATATTCTGTCTTAGACCTGCTTAGTTTAAAACCCTTAGACTCGAGGGTCTGTCTCCAGACCTCCAACCTCGCATTAACACCAGCCCTCGTCTCGTCTATCAAGACTACGTCGTCAGCAAAGAGCATACACCATGGCACATCCCCTTGAATATGGCGAGTTAGAGCATCCATTACAAAGGCAAATAAGAGAGGGCTTAGCGCAGATCCTTGATGTAGCCCCATAACCACCGGAAAATGGTCCGAGTCGCCACCCACCGTCCTAACCCTAGTCTTGGCTCCATCATACATGTCTTTGATCACTCTGATGTAGGCTTCTGGCACGCTCTTCGCCTCCAAGCATCTCCACAGAACCTCTCTAGGGACCTTATCGTACGCCTTCTCCAAGTCGATAAACACCATATGCAGGTCCTTCCTCTTATCCCTGAACGGTTCCACCACCCTCCTCACAAGGTGGATAGCTTCTGTAGTAGAGCGACCCGGCATGAAACCAAACTGGTTCACAGATATAGATGACATCTCCCTCACCCTCGCCTCGATCACCCTCTCCTAGACCTTCATGGTGTGACTTATTAATTTGATACCCCTATAGTTGTTGTAACACTGGATATCCCCTTTGTTTTTGTACAAGGGAACCACTGTACTCCATCTCCACTCATCCGGCATCCTCTTGGTCCTAAAGATCATGTTGAACAACCTGGACAACCACTCTACTCCTGACCTACCCATGCATTTCCAAAACTCCACCGGAATTTCGTCTGGCCCAGTCGCTCGACCCCTACTCATCCTACGCAACGCCCTCAAGACCTCCTCCTCCTTAATGCGCCTGCAGTGCCCGAGGTCTCTAGGACACTCTGAATGCCCCAGCTCTCCTAGCTCTAAGACTCGATCCCCCTCTTCGTAAGTATATATAACTACATAAATTAAAATACTAAATAATAAAATAATAATTAAAAAAGTAATGAATAGTAATGAGGGAGATGAATAGTGTACTCCGTATTTGAGGGAATACTATTTATCCCTCATTTTGGAAACAGAATGGGAGAGGGTTGGAGTTAAATTATCCAAACATTGCCCCCATTATGGGGGACGGGGCAAGGTTGGAGATGGCCTAAAGAGATATTAAATAATTGGATCAACCCCAAAATTTTAAGATGAAAAAGTGGTTAACAATGATCATTGAACAAGTTTCTTGTACTTGGTTGTAAGACTAATTAAACAAATTGATTAGGGCTATGTTGGTTATAAGATATGTGAATCTGCCTCAGTAATACTTATTTTGGACAAATTAGTCTTATTATCTCTTTTAGTGTACTTAATTACTACTCCTTTCGTATCAATTTATGTGAAATGTTTGACTCGGTACGGAGTTTAAAAAAAATGAAGATTTTTGAAATTTGTGGTCCAAAACAAGTCAAAAATAGGCTCAAAGTATTTGTGTGGTTATAAATTGAGGGTAGAATTCTAAATTTAGGATAAATTATTTCCAAATTTCGAAAGGGGTCGTTCTTTTTGGAACAGACTAAGTATTTTGACAATAAAAATCCTTATGGCTCTTTTTTTCAACTTGTCGATCGTTAAATTCTTAATGTAATAGAATTACTGTAGATATGTCATCTAACTATATATTATTATTAGTTATTAATTGAAGAGATCTCTAGTGCATGCTAGATGTGCATATGTTGAAAATCTATAAAGTTATGGGATTTAGGGCTATGTTTAATACTTTAGAATATGTACCACAGTATATAACCTTTCATGACTTGAATCACACAGCTACCTCATCAAAGGGTGCCTTATTCCGTACTGAAAAGGCAGTACCCATTTTAATTTAAGTTAAAATATAGTAAGTCAAAACTCAAACGTATAAAGGAAAGTTTGTAATTAGTCATAATAAACCAACGTTTATCGTACGTAACCATTTTTGTGGTACTTCCACTTTACCACAACGCAAAAGTGAAAGGAGGTGACTAGAAGAAAGTGGCTATTGACACACACACACACACACACAAAGAAAATTACAAGTGGATCCTCTTACTTCTGTGGTGGAAAACTTTTCAACGCTTAATTAGCCAACTAATTTCATTTGTTAACTTTTCTTTCTTTTCCTCCTGTTCTATGATACAATTGAAAAGCTAGGAGTTTTTGTGATACGACAGAAAGTATTATTCTTTAAAAAAAATTCTAAAAATTATTTTCGTGGAAAATAATTTCCTGATGGTTGGTCAGTAAAAATTAAGAAAAATATAAATTATTAGTAAGTTGGAGATCTAACTATTGTTTTAATAAGTATTTTGAGTAGAAAGATTATAAACAATAATAATGTTAAGTTATTAGTTGAAGTAAGTAATACATGAAGTTAAAAGTTAAGCGTTTAAGATAATGGTAAGAAAAACAGTGTTCGTTAATAACGTTGTTTAGCAAATGATTTCCACCACGCCCAAACACTAACAAAATTTCATTCTCATGATCAATAACTTTGCTAAACGCATCCAAGATAGAAATGTGGGAGCTTATCAAATTAAAGTACTATGCACTGTACGGTGAAAATCACCCCTTGAAACATCCGAGGGTCAAAATTATAAATATTTGAGCTAACCTTTACTAATTACAAAGTATCTTTAAGTAAACCTAAAAGTTACTACTTTAGTTGAAATAGTATGTATCTAACCATATAATAAAGGGAAATTTCTTAAGATTTAATTAGTTGTATGATTAGCGTTAGACATCGATGGATTAATGTACATGGTATACATATTTAGGGGGGGGGGACAGAGTTTGAATTAGTCTAAAGAAATAGGGACTAGACAGGGTGTTTGGCTAAGCTTATAAGCTGGTCAAACTGACTTATAAGTATTTTTTTGTTTATCTAAGCTTTGGTAAATTTAAAAGTGCTTACAAGCCAAAATAAGCTAAAACTCATAAGTTAGTCTCCCAACTTATCAAATTTCACTTTATAAGCACTTTAGGTTTGACTAAAATATTTACTATTCTATCCCTAAAATACTTCTTTTTAGAATAAAACTCTTCGTATACCTAGTTATTCAGCTGCATATTATTAATTTCAACACTTTTATCCAAATACGTAAATGATCTTTATCTTTATTGCCTGAGCCCGGGCTTCAAAGTCAGAGCCTTCCCTGATTCACCCATTCATTGCCATCAACCGGCTGTTCGAGCTCATCAATCAACATAATCAACTTCAATACTTAAAAGTACTTTGCAGCACCTAATATTAATTACCTACTCTAAATCAGCTAAGTCAAATGAGCTCTGACCCGCACCTTCGTCTTTCCTTCAAACAAATGATACAGAATATTTGTGTTACATATACATATTTATCACTTAACTAGGATAAAATAAAAGTAAAACAGATTAGGCTAAGTGCTAACAAGGAGTCAAGAACAGAATAAAGTTCATTATTTGCTGCCCGCAATATCAAGAAAAAAGGTGATTCCCCAAGTAATATTTGGGCACGTACGTAGAGTACAACATCTTTCAAGATTAGCTTCTTAATTTTGTTTTTTTATATTTGATACTTGAAATAGATCTCAATTAACGTGACTTCGCTTTATGTAAAGTTCATTTAAGAGGGAAACGCTCCTTAACAAAACTTTTTCTATTTTTTAGGGATACTATATATCCATCACACAATAATTCATGTTTCGAAAAAAATTCAAAAAGAAATAAAAAAGAACGGGATAATTTCATTTTCATCCTTCAATTATTGTTAAATTTTAATTTTGATCCTTTAGATAGTTCACCGAGCAGACTAAACGATGTATTAATTATAATTGTTTGGTTCCTTGCAAACAAAATATGTTATATTTAGATCGTTTTTAGTTACTCGATCTGTTTTACTTGTCGCAAAAATATCCATGATTTGTTTTGAACCACAAGTTAAATTTTTTTTTTTTATTTTATTATTTTAATTTTGTTATTAAACTTGGTGCCTACTCAAACTTTGCCACACGAACATAGAATATATATTATTCCCTAATAATGGAGTAACAGTAACAAATTTAAGAAATACATGAGTAGTTTACCAATTCACGAGCAAAAGAAGATCAAATGTGCTAAATTCCAAATATCACAATAATCACAAGTCAAAATTTATAGGTATCTCAGAAACTACAATTTCAAATTTCCCAAGAAAATAAACTAAACTAGATCTTTAATTACAAGAAAGTCCTATTAGTTGAGTACTATTCAGCAAGAGCGAAAGGACAAAGCAGTAGCGAGGTACTGGTGGTGGTGGTGGTGGTGATGGTGGTGGTGACTCTGGGTCGGTTCTTTTTCAATCTGCCACCGTATATGGAGGAAGTCGTCGACGGAGCACGGCAGCTTTAGTGGTCCAACGGCATGGTAACCATATACATCGTGAGCTTTATCAAGAAGCTTTTGGAGAAGAGGGTGATATAGATATGATATGGGAATAACAAATCTTTGAATCCCACCATCTTCTTCTTCTAACCCTACTTGAATTGCTAGCCATCCCTTCTTCACCTTCATTTTCTTCTTGTTTTATTTCTTCTTTGTTCTATACTGATACAAATGATGTAGTTGGTCTCAGAATTGATCGTCGTATTTAGAAGATAAAATGAGTATAGGAGAGGAAGAATATATAGTGTGTTGGGTGTAAGTGATGAGGCTAAGTGGTGATATGTGTGTATATATATAAGGTTGTGAAATTTGGGAGAAAGGAGTGGTACTTTTGATTTCAAGGTTTTATTTAATATTTTACTATATAGTAAGAGCACTCATAATAAGATGTGGTTGGAGAATGTCGCGCTGATTTGGGGGTAGGAGGTGGGTGGGAGTACTTTGGGGTGGTCAAGTGGAGATTAGTAGTGCTATTCCTTTTTTCTTGAAAATATGTTGTCGTAAAGTTAAATTATTTACGGAAAAGGTCCAAATACCCCTTATACTTTTCGAAAATGGTTATATATAGACCTTATCGTAAAGTCTAGAGGAGTATCCGAGCCAATAATATAACGGCAAAGTTGAATGTGGGCCAAACTTTTAACGAGGGACATATTTGACACTTTTCGCAAAATATATGGAGATATTTATATCTTTTCCGAATTATTTATTTGTAAAGTAAAACGCAGACTATAATTCCCTCAACCTATATAAGAGGCTAGTTCAAAATTTAAGAGGATCATTATCAATAAAAATCTGTGCAAATACTGCTAGAGTTAGAATCAAACTCATGTTAAGTTGTGCACTCACTTACCCCCCTCCCCTCTCCCCTTTCCCCCAAATTAACTAATGCAATTGATTAAATTTTGAATTTTAGGGTGCCAATCAAAATGTATAACTCTTATTTAAGATATATATATATATATATATATATATATATATATATATATAGAGAGAGATATAGATAATTAATTTTTCTAAAGTATCGGGGGCCGATGACCCCTGCCGATAGGATAGTCCGCCTCTTTCGCTGATGATTCAAAATTTCACATAATAGGGAGTATTTTAAATTATTATCACAATTTATTTTTGGAATTTCTAAGCAACTATCGTATAGAAAAGTAGAGGGTGACATCCTTTGAATATAGAAAAAAAACGTGTATAGTATGTGGCACACTCACAAGTGACGGAGATGTTAATCGATGTAACGAGTTAAATGGAAGACTAAAGTCAAACACTAATCCGTCAACTTCTTAGCTAATGAAAAGCTTATATTATACTAGTATATGTTATTAGAGTAACATATAAATTATCAATTTTATAAAAGACAAAATATGTATTTTATTAATTAGGAGATGGCAATTATCAGCAATTATTGAGTTTGACTGGAAAATGTAAATATTTTAGAATAAATATAGTAAAAAAAAACTCAACAAAGTTACAAAAAATGTCCTTTTACTAAATGATTAATTTATATCAATGTTATATAAAATATTGTTGAATCAACGTTATATCAATGTTACGAAGAGGAACCTTGGCAAAATGCTAAAGTTGTTGTAATGTGATCAGAGGCGGACCTACGTGTATGATAGAAGAGTCACGGGATCCCGTAAATATCGGAAAAAATTCTGTATATATATGTATTATATGTATATATATATACCTTGAAAAATAATTTTATATTTAATTGTGCACCCTAAAATACAAAAGCTTGCTACGGGCACTGAATGTGTGCTTACCTTTGCTTCGTGCGTGTAGGATGTCCTAGGGTTGAGTCTGGACTCCCTCGTCTTCCTTAACAAGCTTTCCTTTTTAGCTTAAATAGGAATTGTAGCCTAGACTTTTCATTTATTTATATCTTAAATCCTAACCTTAAAAGCTATAAATCACTTCTCTCTTCCTTTTTCCAAACTCCATACTCAACTTCACCTTTGTCTGCATCCGGCATAACCCAACAACTATTGGTAAATTTCTTTACTAATAGTGTCTCCATCATCTTCAAATCCTAGGTCCGCCTCTGCACATGTAACTAGGAGGTTACGGATTCGAGCCGTGAAAATAGCTTCTTACAGAAATACAGAAAACTCTATGTACGATAGACCCTTATGATTCGATCCTTCTCCAAACCTCGTGCATAGAGGGAGTATAGTGAACCGGGCTACTTTTTTGAATTAAAAAAAAAAGGATGTAGGAGAATGGGGGAGGGATATGCTTATTGGAAATGGGGAAGTAGTGGACTTTGTGCCGGCCGTACCAATACGGATTACGGAATCTATTGGAGATTATATTATTTGCAGTTACACCCTTTGTGGCCGGTATAGGTTTTCAAAGTGGTCCCTCTTTCTTCTTGTATTTTTACATTTGGTTTATTAGTCACTCGTTCTATTATTTTCCTTGTCTTCCACAAATTTGATAGTGGAGCAAAGAGAATAATACAGTTTCTAGATTGAAGAAGAATGGGAGGAGCTTTGAGAATTCTCTGACACATGTGTCAATTATAGAGGTGTAATTCAATTTAATAAATCATTTACGTTTTTTTTGTGTCCCATTTAAATAAACTAATTCCCAAGACATGATGATTTTTACATCTTTAATCAATAATAGTCGTAATAAAGTTATATGCACCGATAATATTCCATAAAATGAGAGGTATATAATCTAAAAAACAAGATATGTTATATGCTATAGCAAGTAGAAGTAATTTAATCGTATATGTTTATTTTTTATATTATCAGTATATATTAGAAAAACTCTCGATAATAATTACATATTTCGGGGCTATCACACTTTTGATGCTTAGTTCGGACAATTTTCCTTGTTGTCACTTCTTAATTTATTTAGTTACCATTAGGGGTGTACAAAAAAAGACTGATAAATTACATTATATCGATAAAAGGAGTCAAATCGAAAAACAATTCGATGTGGTTGGTTTGACTTGGTTTGACTTTGGAAAAAAAAAACGACCATAATTAATTTGGTTTGGTTTTAACTAAAAATAGACAAGCTGAATCAAATCAATCCGACATTAATTTATACAATTTTTAGAAATACTTTATACATGCAAAATATTTATTGTAAAAGTGAAAAAAGAAAAAGAAGACAATAATTGTTGGTGAGATTGTAACAATTAAACTAAATGACGTATAGGGATCCCAAAAGTGGAATTTCAGATTAAATACTCCATATTTTTTTAAAGTTTTTCATTCTTTATTTTATGCTTTTCACTTTTTTCCTCCACTATCAAAGGAGCCAGTCGATAAGATGCTTTGGTCCACCACTGAACTGATAACTACTCAGTGTTAAGACTAATGATTCTTTTATATTTTTTATTTTTTATGTCAAGAGTAATGATTCATTTCTAGTTGAGGTTGTTTTTTTTTTCTTTTCTTATCGGGGCCTATTGGTGCCTAGTGGGGTTCCAAATATTTGACAACTTAAATGATCCTTCTGTCCTAATTTGTGTATTAATTGACCCCCTTTTGGTCAAGAAAGGAGTATTGGTATTAAAAACTATGGTATCCGTACGATTTAAAATCTTTATGTAACAGCTTGTATAAGTACTGGAGTATTAGTTTCACCTTTTGGGAAAAAACAAAATCATGTCAAATAATTAGGTAAAAGTGAACTATATGAATCACACGATGAGGATTTGAATTTTTTTTTTTTTTACCAACTGCTAAGGAATTGAAAAGAGCATGCAAAATTAGCTGGACGTTAAAATATTAGTTATCTACATATTGCTACTACACTCTTGCTTACAAAGTAAATCTCCTTTTCCACTTATAACAATGTATAGATGTCACGACCTGAATTTTTCACCGTTGAGATTGTGATAACGCTTAATATTGTGCTCACTAAGCAAGACAATGTTAGTGTTCCATTCACCTTTTTTCCTTCACATTTTATAAGTTAAAATATAACAAAAGCTAAGTTAAACTGAAATAAAAGCGGAAGTACATATTTAACCAATTATCTATATACAATTATCAATACTGAAATTGTTACTACCCCGAAATTGGTGTCACAATCCACAAACATACTACGAATTACTACAAATACTGGTCTAAAGAAAATTACATTTGTTTCGAAAGAAAAAAAAACAAGAAAAGTAAAACATATGAGGGGAGGCGAGGGCCTGCGGACGCTAGCAAAACTACCTTGGGTCTACTGGATGAAGTATCTGCAACTGACCTCTCGATCAGCCACTACCAGCTTCGAAATTTGCAAATAAAGTGAAGATTGCAGTATCAGTACAACTGACCCCATGTACGAGTAAGTGTCGAGCCTAACTTCAACGAGGTAGTGACGAGGCTACGGTGGGGCATTTACAATGTAACATGCATACAATATATATAATGCAAAAAGGAAATACGGAATGAAATGGAACAGTAACTTGCTGCAAAATTAAAATACGGCACCCAACTATCTTACCAGTACTCAGCTATAACCAATCCTTAAGAGAGTTACAATACTACAAACATAAATCACAACAGAAGAAGAATACATAAACAATAAAATGATGTGGTGCGCTTCCCGATCCCACCATATAATCAGTAACAATATAAACATTCGCCATTATTACTCATGCTGCGGCGTGCAACCCGATTCCACCAGTTCACTCTTATTGCTCCTCAATATATCACCCTTATTCCTTCTGTTGTAGCGTGCAACCCGATCCCACTAGTCCACCCTTCTTACTCCTATTGTGGTGCTCAACCCAATCCCACCAGACAATCACATTTCACCCTTATTACTCATGTTACGACATAGAACCGGATCCCACTAGAAAATTACATTTCACTGTTATTCCTCCTCAATAGTTATGCCTCAAACCAAACAAATAGAAGGCTATATACTTATGAAACTTCATTCAATTACAACTAAATAGCAAGACCAACCGACATATACCATGATACACCAAAAAATCAACTTAAACCAATAATGTAACACAATGAAACTACGGAATAATTACTTCCTTCAATAAATAAAACAAAATCTAACAAGAAGAAATTAAACATAGAAGAACCAATAAGCATGTAGCAATTAAGACATGAAGTAATATATTAGGGATATGAAAGGGAACAGGCTAATAGATAATTTAGCGGCACATAAGTACTCGTCACATCACCTACACGTGACACACATGGATTTTCACATGGCGATTAAGTCGGGGATCCCTAATCCCTCAAGTCAAAGTTAGACACAACACTTACCTCAATCCAACGACCAATTCAAAGCTCAATCACCGCTTTTTCTCTAGATTCCACCTTCAATACACTTGTATCTAGTCATAATTAACTTAATAACATCAATTATCACTAAAGAAATCAATTTCAAATACATAAGTGTAAGTTTCCCATCATTTTACCCAAAAAGTCAAAAACCGATCGGGACCGCTTGGTCAAAATTCAAAATTTGGACCAAACCCAATTACCCATTCCCCAAGCCCAGATATACGATTGGTTTTGGAATCCGACCTCAATTTGAGGTCTAAGTCCCCAAATTTTGAAATTCCTAAGTTCTACCCAAAAATCCCCAATTCCTCCATGAAAAATCCTAGATTATAGGATAAAATCTTGTAAAAGTAAGTAAAAGTTGAAAGAAATGAGTTTAGAATTATTTACCTATTATTTGGGAAGGAAATAGCTTTTGAAAAATCGTCTTTTAAGATTTAGATTTTTAAAAATGGGTGAATGAATGAAAATTCTGTCTAAGTCCAAACCTTATTAGCTGCAGATGTCACATTTGTGACCTGAGCTTCGCTTTTGCGAAGCTCGCAAATTCGAGAGAAGTATCGCAAATGCAAACTCCTCGTATTTTTGCTGTCATCGCAAATGCGAAGTACCAGTCGTAAATGCGAACCTGGACTTCCACAAATGCGGCCTTTTCTTCGCAATTGCGAACTACCCCGTCCCTTCCCCTTCTTCACAAATGCAAACAATTTTTGCAAATGCGAGGCTTGCATTTCCAAGCCAGACCTTGCAATTGAGAAGTCTGCAGACCTGAAGTATACCAGCAATTTTTCTTAAGTCCAAATTGTTAGATTAGTTAGTGCTTGATGGGAGTATTTAAGAAGGTGGCTATTGGTTTTAAAAGGTGCATGTTAGGAAGAGATGTGTCTGTTGATTCTAACAGACTCCTAGAGGTATTATTTTAAAAGGTGCCTGTTAGGAAGAGATGTGTTTGTTTATTCCAGCAAACTCCTAGAGGTATTATAAATACCTGTCTTATCTCCAAAAAAGATATCATTTGAAAATATTCATCTCTTTCTCTTCTACTTATTTCTCTACAACTCACAACTATTTTGTTCTTGTGGAAATTAGAGTTAATTGCTGAAATTCGGATTTTAGAGGCTTTGTAGAATCCTGGAGGAATTCTGCCATAATCCCTGCAGCAACAGAATTGGGAGGCTTAAATTCCTTAAGGACAGTGACTACACTATCAAAGCCTAATTATTTGGTCCCTATATTCTGTTATATTTTTCTAACAATCTTAAGGAATTTAACAACACTGCAATGGAGGCTTCTGGTAGTGATTCTGGTTTCAACAAGATGTTCGAAGTGTTCAAACTGGATCGATTTGATGGCTCAAATTTCACCTTCTGGAAAGACAAATTGTTGTTCTTCCTCAAGGAGTTGGGAATATCATATCTGCTGAGTTATAATCTTACTACAATGCCAGAACATACTGCTGAAGACTCTGACGAAATTAAGGCGGCACGCAAAAAACGTGAAGATGATGAGGTGCGCTATAGAGGTTTTATTTTAAACTCACTTTTTGATCGTTTATATGATTTGTTCCATCCTCACAAATCACCACAAGAAATCTGGAAAGCCTTGGAACATAAATATACAGCTGTGAAGCAAGGAACGGACAGATTTCTTGGAATGAAATTTTTTGAATTTCAAATGATAGACGGGAAATCTGTCATGGAACAGGTTGATGAGTTGCTTGTTTTGATTTCTAGACTCAAAGATTTTAAAGTCGATGTTTCTGAATCTCTTCAAGTGGCTGCTATACTTGCAAAATTACCAGCCACTTGGAATAATTATAGGAAGAAATTATTACATTCTTCCGAAGACTTTAATGTGGACCAGTGACAAAGCATATTCGGATTGAAGAAGAGTCACGAAAATGTGAAAATAAATATGCTGCGGAAACTAGTTCAAAGGTGAATTATATTGAGTCTAGTAAGGCAAACAACTCACGAAAATCTTGTAACAAGGGTGGAAAGAAGAGAAAGTTTGAGGCTGCTCCAAAGGAAAATTCTTCTAACATTAAGAAAGACCCATGTTTTTAAGAGAGATTGCAGGTTTCGTAAGAGATAGAAAAATGAAGAAAATGCTGGACAGAAGAGGGTAAATAATGTTGAACAACAACAAGATTCTTCTTCGTACATTGTTGCTATGATTTCTGCCTTTACCAACTTAAATTTGAGTATGGTAACTGAATGCAACATGGCAGCAACTACGAAATCTGCAGATTGGTGGTATGATTCCGGTGCTACAGTTCATGTATGCAATGACAAGAGTTACTTCAAACATTATGAAGTTTCAACAAGTGATGAAAAGGTTTTAATGGGAAATCATGACACCACCAAGGTCTTTGGAAAAGGAACAGTTGAACTACAATTCACTTCGGGAAAGAAATTGATTTTAATTAATGTTCATCATGTACCTGATGTTAGGAAGAATTTAATTTCTGCAAGTTTATTAAGTAAGAAAGGCCTCAAAACTGTTATAGAGGCAGAAAAGATTATTTTTTCTAAGAATGGTGTATTTGTAGGACAAGGCTACTCTTGTGAGGGCATGTTCAAATTAAGTATTAATAAAGTTAAAGTTTCTGCTTATATGATTGAGTCATCTATTAATTTATGGCATGCTAGACTTTCACATGTTAATTTTCGATATGTTAAGTTTATGTCTAAAAATAAATTAATTCCTATTGTTGAGAATAATGATAAAAAATATGAAATTTGCATACAAGCTAAGATGACTAAGAAATCTTTTCCAAAGAATGAAAGAACAAGTAACCTACTAGAACTTGTGCATTCCGATATATGTGATTTGAATGGTCATTTAACTAGAGGTGGAAATAGATACTTTATTACTTTTATAGATGATCATTCTAGATATACACATGTTTACTTAATGAAAATAAAATATCAAGCATTTGATATGTTCAAGAGTTACAAAGCATTAATTGAAAATCAATTGGAAAAGAAGATTAAAATCCTACGTAGTGATCGAGGAGGCGAATATCTTTCAAATGAATTTTCTGTATTTTGTGAAGAAAATAGTTTGATTCACCAAGTTAGTGCACCATATACCCCACAACAAAATGGTCTTGCTAAAAGAAAAAATAGAACGTTGGTAGATATGGTTAAAGCTATGCTTTTACATGCAAAGTTACCAACGAATTTGTGGGGGGAAGCTTTGTTAACGGCTTGTTTTGTGCATAATAGAGTACCTTCAAAGAAATTTAAGGTTTCACCATATGAATTATGTAAAGGAAGAAAGCCTAATTTAAATTTCATAAGGGTATGAGGTTGTTTAGCCTATTATAGAATTCCAGATCCTAAAAGAACTAAGTTAGGACCTAGAGGAATTAAAAGAATATTCGTAGGATATGCTGAGAACTCAAAGGCATACAGATTATTGGACATTGAGTCTAAGTATATTGTGGAATCTAAAGATGTTGAGTTCTTGGAAACAAAGTTCATTGGTGATTCTAATAATTCACATGAGGACACAGAAATTAATAAACAAGATGATAATGCAACAAGCATTGGTGATAATGCAGTAACTCAAGAAAATTATGCAGAACCTAGTTCTTCTTCTAACAATAAAAGAAATTCAATTGAATCTCCTGTAGAACCAAGAAAAAGTCAAAGAGTTAGAAAAGAAAAAAAATATAGGTTATGATTTTATTTCTTCTCAAGCACTAATCTTTTTGGTAGAAGGAAGTAGAGATGAAGTATTAAATAAAATACCCATTATTTTAAATTTAGAAGAGGATCCTAAAACCTATAGTGAGGCTATGGCTTCGCGGGATTCTTCTTCTGGAAAGAAGCTGTAAATGATGAAATGGATTCTCTTTTATCAAACGGTACATGGGTATTAGCAGATTTACCTTCTAATACTAAACCTATTGGGTGTAAATGAGTTTTTAGAAGAAAATACAACACTGATGGTTCTCTACAAACATTTAAAGCTGGACTAGTAGCCAAGGGATTTAGACAAAAGGCAGTAGTAGATTACTTTGACACATATGCTCCTGTGGCCAGGATTACCTCAATAAGAGTATTATTTGCTTTGGCATCAATATATGATCTAAATGTCCATCAAATGGATGTTAAGACAACATCTTCAATGGTGATCTTGATGAAGAAGCTTATATGGAGCAACCCGAAGGGTTTGTGCTTCCTGGGAATGAGAAGAAAGTTTGTAAATTAGTTAAGTCCTTATATCGTTTAAAACAAGCTCCAAAACAATGGCATGAAAAAATTGATAGTGTTATATTATCAAATAGTTTTAAACATAATGGAGCAGATAAATGCAATTATTCTAAATTTACAAAGGACTATGGAGTGATAGTGTGTCTTTATGTTAATGACTTGCTAATCATAGGAACTAACATGCATGACATAAATGAAACTAAGAAGTATTTAACTTCTCAATTTAAAATAAAAGATCTAGGAGAAGTTGATACTATCTTAGGTGTTAAAGTTAAAAGACATAGTGGGGGTTTTGCATTATGTCAGTCTCATTATATTGACAAGGTTCTTTCCAAATTTAATCATTTGGGTATTAAAGAATTTAATACTCCGTTTGATGCTTCTAGCAAGATGGTTGAGAACCCTGGAAGATCTGTTAGTCAATTAGACTATGCTAGTGCAATTGGTAGTTTAATGTATGCTATGCATTGTACTATGCTAGATATTGCCTTTGCGGTTTGTAAATTGTCAAGATATACTCACAATCCAAGTGGTGATCACTGGAAAGGTATAGTAAGGGTACTTGGTTATCTGAAAAAGACAAAAACTTTTGCCTTGTATTATAACAGATTTCCTTCAGTGTTAGAAGGTTATTGTGATGCTAGTTGGATAACTAGTTTTGGTGATAACAAGACAACGTCTGGGTGGATATTCACTTTAGGTGGAGCAGCAGTTTCATGGGCTTCTAAGAAACAGATGTGTATTACTCATTCCACAATGGAATCTGAGTTTATCGCTTTAGCATCTGCAGGAAGAGAGGCAGAATGTCTGAGAAATCTATTGTTAGATAGAAAGTTGTGGCCACAACCAATGCCAGCCGTTCTCTTGCATTGTGATAGTGAAACAACTATGTCTAAGGAATTTAGCAAAATATACAATGGAAAATCTAAACATATTGCTTTAAGACATGAGTACATAAGACAATTTATTTCGGAAGGAATTATTACTGTTGTGTACATCAAGTCTAAAGACAACCTTGCTGACCCATTCACTAAAGGACTCGCGAGGGATATGATAATAAGCACAACAAGTGCTATTGGTCTAAGGTAAATTAAATTTGTCACTAGTAACGGGAACCTTACCTTTCTTATTGTTTAACAATATTAAAGGTTTAAAAGGTAATAACAAGTTATAGTTGTGACGGATAGCAGGTACTGGAAATTAGTACCTAGAAAAGGAGGATGAATATAAAATACTCTTAATGAAGAAGCAAACTTCAGTTTAGGAACTAAAGAAGTCCATGTTAAGGACTTGGTTAAATCTTCACCTATGTAAACACAAGAAGTGGTGCCGCTTCAGTCAAAGCTTGGAACACAAAACTTGATAAGTGTTTATGAATTCAGGAAGTAGCACAATGCCATAATCGGGTGCTAAAACTCACGGTGAACAAGTTGTCGAGTTGGTACGGTTTATGTGTATAAAGCTTTTTCGCCTTGTCATATAGGAATTGTGGTTTAATAGAACTTAATCTAACCATTAATTTCGACAAGGTCTTGAATAGTTTATACAAGTAGTAGGTTTAAATCGAAAGATACCTACTATATGCATGAATCTCATAAATAACATCAATCACTAACTAAGTGGGGGATTGTTAGATTAGTTAGTGCTTGATGGGAGTATTTAAGAAGGTGGCTATTGGTTTTGAAAGGTGCTTGTTAGGAAGAGATGTGTCTGTTGATTCCAACAGACTCCTAGATGTATTATTTTAAAAGGTGCCTGTTAGGAAGAGATGTGTCTGTTGATTCCAACAGACTCCTAGAGGTATTATTTTAAAAGGTGCCTATTAGGAAGAGATGTATCTGTTGATTCCAACAGACTCCTAGAGGTATTATAAATACCTGTCTTATCTCCAAAAAAGATATCATCTGAAAATATTCATCTCTTTCTCTTCTACTTATTTCTCTACAACTCACAACTATTTTGTTCTTGTGAAAATTCGAGTTAATTGCTGAAATTTGGATTTCAAAGGCTTTGCAGAATCGTGGAGGAATTCTGTCATAATCCCTGCAGCAATGGGATTGGGAGGCTTAAATTCCTTAAGGACAGTGACTACACTATCAAAGCCTAATTATTTCGTCCCTATATTTTGTTATATTTTTCTAACACAAATCACTCCATAGCCTATCTGAAACTCACCCGAGCACTCGGGGCTCCAAATAAAATATGCACACAAGTCTTAAGACATCATACGAACTTGCTCGTATGATCACATCGCCAAAATAACACCTAAAACTACGAATTTAGCACCAAATTGCATGAAATTTTTAAAAACACCTGGAAATTCCTATTTTTACAACCGGATGTCTGAATCATGTCAAATAAACTTAATTTTTACCAAATTCTACAGACATGACTTAAATATTATATTAAACATGTATCAGACTCCGAAACTATAATACGGGCCCGATACCAATGAGATTAGCCGTTATTCAATTTCTTTAAATCCTTAGAATTTCAATTTAATAATTTT
The DNA here is from genome assembly GCA_032618575.1 of Nicotiana noctiflora. Lineage (NCBI taxonomy): Eukaryota > Viridiplantae > Streptophyta > Magnoliopsida > Solanales > Solanaceae > Nicotiana > Nicotiana noctiflora. The sequence continues at coordinate 44,124 of JASVEL010005992.1, read as the reverse complement.
TAACAAAAAGTAATTACTCGGGTTAGGAACCTCCAAATTCGATTTCGAGCATACTCCCATGTCACATATTTACTACGGACTCTATGGGACCGTCAAAATACGGGTCTAGGTCCGGGTCCGTTTAACCAAAATATTGATCGAAGTTAATAAAAATCATCTCTTTAGGCCAAATATTATTATTTCATCAATTTTTCATATAAATGCTTTCTGGATGCATGCTCGGACTATGCACGCAAATCAAGGAGGAATAAAATTAGGTTTTGAAGACCCAGGAATACGAAATCGAGTTCTAAAATATAAGATGACTCCTTGGGTCATCACATTGTCCACCTTTAAAATAACCATTCGTCCTCGAATGGACATAGAAAAGATGGGGATATCTGCTTGCTATATCAAACTCAAACTCCCAAGTAGCTGCCTCAACAGGCTGGCCTGTCACTACGCATGAACCAAAGGATAACTCTTCGATCTTAACTGATGAACTTGTCGGTCTAGAATAGCTACCGGCTCCTTCTCGTAAGTCAAATCAATGTCCAACTGGACAGTGTTGAAATCTAACATGTGGGATGGATCGCTGTTATACTTATGAAGCATGGACACATGAAATACTGGATGTACCACGATAAACTTGGGGGCAACGCAAGTCTATAGGCCAAATCTCCCAGTCGATCAAGGATCTTAAAAGGCCCGATGAACCAAGGGCTTAACTTGCCCATCTCCAAAATCTCATTAAACCCTTCATGGGTGACACCTGAAGCAATACTCTCTCTCCGACCATGATTGCCATATCACGAACCATATGCTTGTCATAACTCTTTTGCCTGGATTGAGCTGTACGAAGTCTAACCTGAATGATCTTAACCATTTCCAAGGCAACCTACACCAAATATGTACCCAACAACCGAGCCTGCCCCACCCAACCGATGATCAACACCGTCTACCATACAATGCCTCAAAGGGAGCCATCTGGATGCTCGATTGATAACTGTTATTGTAGACAAACTCCACTAATGGAAATAATTGATCCCAAGAACCACCAAAGTCAATAACATAGGAAAGAGCCTATCCTCTAAGATATGAATAGTACGCTCAGAATGTCTGCCCCTCTAAGGATGAAACGCTGTATGCAGCTCGACCTACATACCCAACTCACATTGTATTGCCCTCCAGAAATGCGAGGTAAACTGTGTACCTCAATCAAACATAATAGACATGGGAACACCATGAAGATGAACAATCTCATGTATATAGATCTCTGCCAACCACTCCGAAGAATATGAAACTGCCACAAGAATGAAATGTGCTAACTTGGTGTGTCTATCCACAATAACCCAAACTACATCGAACTTCCGCTAAGTCCGTGGGAGTCCAACAACGAAATCCATAGTGACATGCTCCCACTTCCACTCAGGAATATCTATTTTCTGAAGGAAACCACCAGGTCTCTGATGCTCGTACTTTACTTGCTGACAACACCAAGTTACATACGCGACAATATCCTTCTTCATCCTCCTCCACCAATAATACTATCGCAAGTCCTGATACATCTTAGCGCGCCCGGATGAATACAATACCAGGAAATGTGGTCCTCCTCCAGATTCAACTTAGGAAGCCCATCCACATTTGGCACACAAATACGACCCTGAGTCCTCAAAACTCCATCATCTCCAATCGTAACATGCTTGGCATCACCGTGTCGCACTGTGTCCTTAAGGACAAGTAAATAAGGGTCATCATACTACTGATCCCTGATACCTCAAATAAGGAAGACCGAGCAACTGTACAAGCTAGAACACGGATGGGCTCAAAAACATCCAACCTCACGAATTGATTAGCCAAATCCTAAACATCTAATACAAGCGGTCTCTCACTAACTGGAATATATGCAAGGCTGCCCATACTAGCTGACTTCCTACTCAAAACATCGGCCACAACATTGGCCTTCTCGAGATGATACAAGATGATGATATCATAGTCTTTTAATAGCTCCAACCAGCTTCTCTGCCTCAAATTGAGCTCCTTCTACTTGAACAAATAATGCAAACTCTTATGATCCGTGAACAACTCACGCGACACGTTGTATAGATAATGCCTCCAAATCTTCAGTGCGTGAACAATAGTTGCGAGCTCCAAGTCATGTACTGGATAATTGTTCGCATGAACCTTCAATGTCGTGAAGCATATGCATTAACATTTCCACCTTACATCAACACCACAGCAAGTCCAATACGGGATGCATCACAATATACTGTATAGGGTCCTGAACCTGTGGGCAAAACTAACACTGGTGCCATAGTCAAAGCTATCTTGAGATTTTGAAAGACCACCTCACACTCGTCTGACCATCTGAACGGGGCAACCTTCTGGGTCAAACTAGTCACCGGAGCTACTATAAATGAAAACCCCTCCACAAACCCACGGTAATAACCTGCCAAACCCAAGAAACTCCGGATCCTTGTAGTTGATGTGAGTCTAAGCCACTCCGGATCCTTGTAGTTGATGTGAGTCTTAGGGTCCACCTGATTACCCTCTACTAATACAATGCGACCCAAGAAAGCAACTAAACTCAACCAAAACTCACATTTCAAAAACTTAGCATATAAATGGCTGTCTCTCGGAGTTTGAAGAATGATCTAATGATGTTGCTCATGCTCCTCTCGGCTGCAGGAGTAGATCAAGAAATCATCAATAAAAATAATTACAAAGGAATCCAAATAGGGCTTGAACACTCGGTTCATCAGATCCATGAATGCTACTGGGCCATTTGTCAACCCAAGTGACATCACTAGAATCTCATAATGTTTGTATCGAGTCTAAAAAGTTTTTTTAGGGACATTAGATGCCCTAATCCTCAATTGAAGGTATCTAGACTTCAAATCGATCTTTGAAAACACCTTGGCATCTTGGAGCTGATAAAATAAGTCATCAATCTTCGACAATGGATACTTGTTGTTGATGGTGACTTTGTTCCACTGCCGATAGTCTATGCACATCCTCATCGGCCCATCCTTCTTCTTTATAAACAATATTGGTGCACCCTAAGATGAGACATTAGGTCTAATAAAGCCCTTATCAAGCAAATCTTGTGATTGCTCATTCAATTCTTTCAACTCTGGCGGGACCATGTGATACGGCGGAATAGAAATGGGTTGAGTGTCTGAAGTCGAATCAATGCTAAAGTGAATATTCCTATAGGGTGGCATCCCTGGTAGGTCTGCAGTAAATACCTCTGGGAACTCCCGAACAACTGGTACAGAATCCATAGAAGGAACCTCCGTACTAGAATCACGAATATAAGCCAAATATGCCAAATATCTCTTTTCGACCATACGCCGAGCCTTTATATAAGAGATAACCCTATTGGTAGAATGTCCAGAAGTCATTTTCTACTCTAATCGAGGCAACCCCTACAATGTTAAGGTCAAGATCTTGGCATTACAATCCAATATAGCATGACAAGGTGGCATCCAATCCATACCAAAAATGACATCAAAATCAACCATATTGAGAAGTAGAAGATCTAAGCTAGTCTCAAGACCCCTAATAATAGCCACATACAAATGATATATACGGTCTACAAAAATAAAATCTCCTAGCAGTATGGACACATACACCGAACCACTCAAAGAATCAGAAGGCACAACCAAATAAGGAGCTAAATAAGATGACACACAGGAGTATGTAGACCCTGGATCAAATAGAACTAAAGCATCTCTATTGCAAACTAAAACAGTACATGTGATAACATCATCGAATGACACAACCTAAGGATTGGCTAGGAATGCATAACATCGGGGCTAGGCCCCACCACTCTGAACCATATCCTTGGGACGACCTCCAGTTGGCTAGCCTCCACCTCTAGCGGCCTGGCCTCCACCTCTAATGGCATGACCTCCACCTCTAGTAGGCTGACCCTTACCTCTGGGTCTCTGACCCCAACCTCTAGCTGTTTGAGCGGGCGATGATGGGATCACAGCACGAGAACCCTTCTGCTTTGATTGGACACCTACCAATCTCAGAGAGGTCCTCCGAATATGCCCATATTGCCCACACTCGAAACATCTATCCTAATTCAACGGCTTAGCAAACTCAGATTGGCCATGGTGGGCTGGCTGAGCATGATAATAACTCTGAAAAAGAGGTGCTCTGATAGGAGAAGGCAATGCAATATAAGTTGGTTGTCCTAAAGGAGGTACATAAGTACCACGACCCTCTAACATGAGATGTCTGAAGTGCTGAATGAAATAGCCTGGGAGTATGGCCTCTACCAAAAGTACCTCGGCCTTCAGATGAGGCCTTAATGAATCCACCAGATTGACGATGCCTATTGCCAAACCCCTGACCACTCCCTTGAGCTAAAAACATCTCAACTCATCTAGCCACATTAGTTGTATCCTGGAAAGAAATCTCACTTCCTGTCTCCTTAACTATCTACAATGGTTGAGCAAGACCCTCAATAAACCTCCCCACGCTCTCTCTCTCTCGATGGGAAGTATAAGAAGAGCATGATGTGCAAATCTACAAATCTAGTCTCGTACTGAGTGATGGTTATAAAACTCTGCTGAAGGCGCTCAAACTGCCTCTGATAGTCCTCCCTCTAAGTGATAGGAAGATATTTCATCAGAAATAGCTGAGAGAACTAGTCCCAAGTGAGATCTGGTGACCCAGCCAGTCTGGCTAAACAGTAATCCCTCCACCATTTATTGGCAGAACCTGAGAGACGAAAGGAAGCAAAGTCGACCCCATTGGTTTCCACTATCCCTAGGTTTTATAATACCTTGTGACAACTATCCAAATAGTCCTAGGGATCCTATGAAGATATACTACCATAGTTAGTGGTGAAAAGCTTGGTAAACCTATCCAATCTCCACAAGGCCTGAGAAGACATAGTTGATCCATTGCCGGTCTATGCTACATTACCCGGAGGAACTACACTAACTGCTGAGTTGCTGGAGTCTGAAACTAGGGAATCATCTACTCCGTAATGTGACAAGCGGGAGTTCTTGCTCTTTCCCTAGTGCGAGAGATAACTGGTGCTACGAGAATTATGTCGGACTGAGTAACATTCTCCATAAGGCCTACTAGATGGACCAAAGCATCCTAAAGTATGGGGTAGCGATGTACCCCTCTGGAAGCTGAGTTGGCCGGCCGGAACAGTCTGGGCCGGAGTCTCCTCATCAAACTCTACCAGAGGCTCCATTGTTGGTGCTGCCTCTTGAGCTATAGGCCATGCCCTGCCCCTATATCAGCCTCTAGCACAGCCTCGACCTCGTCCTCTATCACTTGTAGGAGCTACCACTGGAGGCTCAGGTTGATGATCAGCGGATAAAGTGGTACGTGTTCACGCCATCTACGAAGGAACAAGAGTAGAGAGTTTAATTATCATTGAGAGACCAAATCGCAGGACAGAGAATAATATAAGTGAAATTGTTCCTAACTCTGTAGCCTCTAGGGGATAAGCACATACGTCTTCGTACTGATCCCTCAGACTCTACTAAGTTTGTTCATGAATTATGAGACCTAGGAAAACTAGTTGTTGGCCCAAGTAAAGGTTAGTTTTGAAGAATGGAAAAGGAACTTAGGCATGAATCGGGTACATCCCTCCAGGTCTATCCCTATGTGCATAGAAACGGGTAGATTCAAGCATGTGAGATGCACGTGAAAGAGATAAGCTTAAATGGCGAATTTGATATCTCTTGGTCGAAAGGTAGTAATTGATAAAGAGAAGGACTCCTTAATCAAAGAGAACATTATCCAAGATAGGAAAAGAGTTAGAAGTTTTAATCAACTAAAACTCTTCCACCAAGGAAGAGTAGCATTAGAACTTTTTTTATTTCTTAATCTACTAACTCTATAAATTCTAGGATGTTCTCACACTACAAATGTTGCCCAAAACACAGAAGTTAAATGTGAATTAAGAGAAAAATAGCAAGGCTTTTTGCAAGCAGTTCGTGTGTGATTCAAGTGTGCAAACCTGTAGCTACATGAACCAGATTGAAGAACCAGCTCCATAAAGAGTTTTACATATCTTTCTTTATTTCTAGTTCAATTGTAGTAGGTATTTTCATATTGTACATTTCAGCTTTATCTAAAACAAATTGTAATAGGTACTCAAAGTTTTCAAGTTAAATTTAACTTAAAGTTGTTGCAACAGTTAGATGTTGGTTGCTACAACGGGATTAGAGGTAATCCTTAGGTTTATGAAGAGTTTTGTAAATGCTATTTTTGCTTAGTGATTTAGTGTGTGTTGGGGAAAATCCTACTAAGTAGTAGATCGTGGTTTCTTCACTTTTTGAGTTGGGTGTTTTCCACATAAAAATAATTGTGTTCTTTACTTTCTACTTTTATTATTCGGCAATAGTAGTAGAAGGAACAAATAGAAGAATCATGTCCTTCCATAATCAGTTTAAGCAAAAAAATTGGTCACCACACGAATCACCCTCACCCCTTTTGTGCAGTGTTGAAGTGTAAAACATCAATTGGTATTAGAGCAGGTAATCCTTGAAGAGACTAACCCCTTAGTAACATATCAAGATGAGCGCACCACCTAGAAACTGGGAAGGGCAATCCATTAATAGACCCCTACTCTTTAGTGGCCAGTACTACTCTTGGTGGAAAAACATGATGAAAGATCACATCATCAGAGAAGACTATCAACTATGGGACATTGTCACTGATGGTCCCCTAGCTATCATGAAGAAGAGTGCTGAAGGAGTAGATATGCCATAAATAAAAGCTGACTGCACTGTTGAGGACTTGAGGAAGTGGTAAAAGAATGCAAAGGCCAAGAAATGGCTTATATGTGGACTTGGTCTAGACAAGTACAATAGAATTCAAAGTTGTACCACTGCTAAAGAAATTTGGGATACTTTGAAACTGGTTCATGAAGGAACACCTCAAGTGAAGAGGTCTAGAGAAACACTGTTGTATTCTCAATATTCACCATGAAGGAAGGGGAAACCATCTAGGAGATGTATACAAGGTTCACCATACCGACAAATGAACTAAAGACTCTTGGAAGGGTTATTCCTGAAGAGGACAAAGTTAAAAAGATTTTGACAAGGGTTCTGCCAGTCTCTTGGGAAAGCAAAATCACTACTATTCAGGAATCAAAGATTATTACCACTCTTAAGTTGGATGAGCTAATTAGAAATCTCGCTGCCTATAACTTAGAAGGCAAACCATGAAGATGGATGCACCCAAGAAGGAAAGGAGCCTGGCATTCAAAATCACTAAAGGTGCTGATCTAAAGGAGGATGAAATGACTATAATCACAAAGAACTTCAAGAAGTACCTAATAAGAGGAAAAGTTCCTTCAAGAAGTGGAAGATATAGCAAACCAAGGGTTCCTGAAAAATAAACCAATAAGGGGTGTTAAAAGTGTGGGAAGACTAACCAACATATCAAAAACTGCCCTCAATGGGAAATTGAATGGAAGAAAGAAAGAGTTGAAAGAAGGAACAAGGAAAAGGAACATGTTCAACTCATGTAGAACAAAGGATCAACAAAGGCTATGGTTTCTTCCTGGGAGAAAGCTCTGACGAGGACTCAAAGGATGAAGATAAACAAGCATTTATGGCAATTGGAATGAGGAATCTAAGGTAAGTATAATTTATCTCAAAGACAAGATTAAATTTTTGTCTAAGGAAAGGCTATTTGAGTTACTCCTGGATTTCATTAATGAATCTGATGATCTAAACAATGAAAAGGAACAACTGTTTAAGGAGTGTGTGATTTTGAAAGCTAAGTGCAAAAATCTGGAACTTAGGGCTAGTGAAAATGATAGTAAAATACTGAGTTAAATAACCAGGTTCATGTACTTGACACTACTGTCCTAGAGCTAAGATTGGAAAATTTAAAACTGAAACTAGGAACATGTAAAAAAGAAATTTGATCACACACAACTCAAATTAGAAGAAAACCTAGGAAAATGAAAGATGGGTCGTATAAAAGAAATGAAAAGATAAGAGTCCTCAAGGAGGATGTAAGCAAGGTTAAGTACGAGCTAGGCAGAACCTATAAATGGAATAGGTCCACCGATGCACTTTCATGGCTACATGAGCACCATAGTAGCAATAAGAGAGGACTTGACTACGGGACCCTTACACCTAAATGGGATCCCAAAAGCAAGTACCTCATCCTGCGAACAGTATCTGCCCATATTGTGGTAAGACCGGTCACTACTAAAGTGAATGTAATGCAAAAGAAAAGGTTAGTCAAAAGAATAAAATATTTGTTCAAGGAAAAGGTAGGCTGCGGGGATGGGCCAAAAAGAATTTGATTCACCCTTTTGCCTATAAAAAAGGACCCAAACTAGTTTGGGTTCCTAAGACTAACCCCTGATTTCCTTTTGCGAGTCCAAGTGAAGTGGAGCAGCTAAATATCGTACATGAATAGCGGCTACTTAAAGCATATAACAGGTAGCAAGAACCAGTTCCTTTCACTTGAGGACCTCAAAGGAGGTAATGTCTCATTTGGAATTGGAAAGAAAGGTGATAGTATTGGGGTTGATAAGGTAAGTAAGATTGATTCTCACTCTATTGAGAATGTCTACTTGATAGATGGCCTAAAATACAACCTAATCAGTGTATCACAATTGTGTGATATAGGTAACTTGGTAGCATTCATCTCTGTCAAATGTTTTGTGATAAATCTTACCACTGATAAAATTGTTTTGCAGGGAAAATGAGTAAACAATATTTACATTATAGATCTGTCCATACTTTCAGAAAATAAACTCACTTGCTTAAGGGTGTTGGATAATGATTCCCTCATTTGGCACAAAATACTTGGACATGCCAGTCTAAGTCAACTCAACAAACTAGTCTCCAAGGACTTGGTGATAGGAGTACCTAACATTAAGTTCAAGGAAGACAAAGTTTACGAGGCTTTTGTAAGGGGGAAGCAGGTAAAATCCTCTTTCAAAAGCAAGAAACTGGTAAGTATCACCAGAACGATGGAATTGGTCCATATATATCTTTGTGGACTAATGAGAACTAGGAGTAGAGGTGGTAAGAGATATGTTATGGTGCTAGTTGATGATTACTCTAGGTTTACTTGAACAATATTTCTAACATCTGAAAATGAAGCATTCGACATGTTCAATTCCTTTGTTAGAAAAACTCAAAAAACAACTAGGTAATCAACTTGCATCAATTAGGTCTTATCATGGTACTGATTTTGAAAATGCTAAATTTGCTGAATTTTGTGATGCGCATCGCATAGATCATAATTTTTCTGCACCTACGACTCCAGAATAAAATGGTGTAGTTGAAAGAAAGACTAGGACATTGGAAGAAATGGGTAGGACTATGTTTCTTTCTAGTAAAATGCCTCATAGTTTCTGGGCACAAGCTGTGAACACTGCATGTTACATCATAAATAGGTGCATGACCAGAACTCTTGTTGAGAAGACTCGTTATGAGTTACTTAAAGGGAGAAAGCTAAATATATCCCATTTTAGGGCATTCAGATTCAAGTGCTTTGTGCACAATAATGGTAAAGACTCCCTAGGTAAATATGATCCCAGAAGTGATGAGGGAGTATTCTTCACATAGTAAAGCTTATAACATATGCAATAAAAGAATTATGTGTGTAAATAATATATATATATATATATATATATATATATATATATATATATATATATATATATATATATATGTTATCTTTTTAAAAACTAACATTCTTTTTGAGAGGCAAAAATAAGATAATGAAGAGATTGGGCTGATAAGAAATTCAAATTGTGAACCACAGTCTAGCCTGAAGATGCATCACATAAAGGAACAAGTCCTTCCACCCAGGGGAATATGACAAGGGAATTGACTAGAGAGGAACTGATCCTCAAACCCCGAGGGAACCTGTCCATGAACCTATTCCCCGGTAAAAAAACCCAGGAAGGAAAATCCAAAATAGTCCCACTTGACTGCTGTCAAGAGAATATTGAGATACTTTAAAGGCACCATTGACATTTGCCTTTGGTATCCAAAAGGTAGTAATTTTAATCTAGTGGGATATGTTGACACTGATCATGCATGATTCCTTGTGGATAAGAAGAGCACCTCAGGCATGGTACACTTCCTTGGTTCATGTCTTGTGTCATGGACTACCAAAAAGCAAAATTCAATGGCCTTATCTACTGCCGAAGCGGAGTATGTTGCTGCTGGTTCATGTTGTGCTCAATTGCTGTGGATCAAACAACAATTATTAAACTTTGGAATTGATGTTGGTTGCATCCCTATTTTTTGTGATAACACTAGTGCTATTGGTATGATAAAGAACCCGGTTCATCATAAGAGAACTAAGCACATATATGTTAGGCACCATTTTTGAGGGACAACTATAAGAAATGCTTGATCACTATGGAGTTTTATGATACTTACAAGCAAATTGCAGACATCTTCACAAAAGCCTTAAGTAGATATCACATTGTGAGGAACATGTTCGAATTAGGGACGATAATGATTACCTAAAAGGACCAGTTCAAGGTTTAAAAAATGAAAAAACAAATTGAAAAAAATTGGTTAGGAAGTCTGTAAACTGTATATAATTAGATTAAATCTTGCTCAGTCTCATACTTCCCATAGTATTCTCTTGTGTCATATGTTAAAATGACTCATTAATCTCTAATGATATTTTCTCTATTTTGGCAAATTTAGACTTACACAAGAGAATTATCAGTGAAGGACCTGGTTCATCAGGATAACACGATATATTTTCTACACACTGCATAATTTAAAATAACTATATTTGGATCATGAGCCTCCAACCAAATATCAAATTTCTTTTGAACTTATCTGTTCCAAGTGAAATAGTTGCATTCAAGACTTCTACCTTAGGGGTAAGAAAGTAAGTCCATTGAAACTGAACAGGTATCTTCTGATTCTAAACTTTCTCCTGAGACAGTTTCTAAAGTTGCTACAAATTTGGAGAATAGATTTGTAGGATCTATATCAGGTGTTGAGACTACATAATCTGAAGACGTTGGTGGTAAAAATGAAAAAAAAAACAAGGGTGCTAGGAGTACTGTGAGGGGAAAGAGAAAAAGAGTGGCCGATTATTTACCCACTCCTGTGAGTTTAACCAAAGACGTAGGTGCAATGGTTATTTGGGGATATGAACCTGGTTCATCTGCAGAGGAAACCAGCGCAGGCCTGCTAAAAAAAGTAACTGAAATCTATAATACAACTTCTTGATAGAGTTATCAATGGCACCAAAACTCATACCATTCCATATGGATTCATTTTCACAACCGTGCTTGCATATTTCAATGTACCTATGAAAAAGTGGGAGGTTAGTACAAGCATGGATCATTTTTGGGTTAATACTCTGCTTTTTTTGTGATTATTAAGTCAATGTCACTTCTAAAGAACCTAGTGCATCTAGAAAGGTACCAGTGAATAGCAAGGTCAGAGTCTTGGTACAAGAAATTGAGGCTAAGGATGCTAAGATTGAAAGGTTGAAGAAGAGGTTGGTTGAGGTGAAGACTAAGAGAGATTCTCTTAGAACTGAGCTGGCAAGAGAAAAAAAGAAGAATGATGGAATTCTTAAACGTATGTTGAAACTCTTCCAATTCAAAAACCAAGCACCTAGTTCTTCCTAGCTTTAAGCCTCCAAGCCTAGTATAGATCAATCAGTGACCCAATTTGGGATGTTTTATTTCATTTGCTCATGTTTTTAGTATTTTTATTTCTTTTTATGCTTTGTGGTAGAATCTTATCAATTATAAATGCAATTCACTATTTTTGCTCTAACTGTTTGTTTATATTACTTTGACGCTTAAAATTCGTAGCTTGATCTATGATGATTAATCCATGATTGCATTTGATGTAGCCCTAACGGCCATGAGTTAGCTTTAAAATCTGGTTATCTCACATTTTTTATGCAACTTTTCGATGATGCCAAAAGGGGAAAAAAGGTTGTGCTTTAAACAACTGATGTTTACACTTTGAACAGTGAAGTTTATAACCTAATGTACCTCTTTCTTGATGATAAATGATTAAAAAACATTATTTCTAATACTGTGTTGATGTTGAGCTAAGTTGAAACATGGCCTAAGCTTATGAAAAGCAAAAAGCTTGTCATCGTCAAAAAGGAGGAATTTGTTGGCCGCGTAAAGGTTGGTTTTAAAGACTGACAAAGGAACTCAGGCATGAACCAGGTCCATCCCTTGTGTGCATTGAAACGGGTAGATTCGAGCATATGGGATGCACGTGAAGGAGATAAAATTAACTTGGTATATTTGATATTTCCTGATCGAAAGGTTGCATAATTTATAAAGAGACTAACTCTTTAATCAAAGAGAATACTATCCAAGATAGGAAGGAATTAGAAGTTGAAATAACTAGAAATCTTCCATCAAGGAAGAGTATCATTAGAACTCTAGTTATTTCTTCATCTACTAACTCTATAAATTCTATGACGTCTCACACTACAAGTGTTGCACAAAAATGCAGAAGTTAAATGTGAATTAAGAGCAAAATAGCAAGGCTTTATGCAAGCTGTTTGTGTGTGATTCAAGTGTGCAAACCTGAAGCTACACAAACCAGATTGAAGAACTAGCTCCATAAAGTGTTTTATTTATCTTTCTTTATTTCTTGTTCAATTGTAATAGGTATTTTTATATTGTACCTTTTAGCTTTATCTAGAAGCAATTGTAATAGGTACTCAGGGTTTTCAAGTTAAAGTTAACTTGAAGTTGTCCCAACAATTAGAGGTTGGTTGCTATAACAGGATTAGAGGTAATCATCAGGTTTACAAAGAGTTTTGTAAATATTATTTTAGCTCAATGATTTAGTGAAGTGTTGGGGGAAATCATACTAAGTAGTAGGTCGTGCTTTTTTACTTTTTGAGCCGGATGTTTTCCACGTAAAAATACTTGTTTTCTTTACTTTCTTTATTTATTATTCCACTACAGTAGTAGAAGGAACACATAGAAGAATCATATCCTTCCATAATCAGTTTAAGCGAAAAATTGGTCACCACAAAATTATCCCCTCCCCCTCTTGTGCGGTATTGAAGTGTAAAACATCACTAGTCCTCTGATACAAATTTGTCATGACAGGGGTTTCCCACCGTTGGGACCGTGATGATGCCTAATATCGCACTCACTAGGCAAGCCAATGTTAGAGTTCCATTCACCTTTTCCCTTCGAATTTTAATAGTTAAGATTTAGGAAAACTAAATAAAACTTAAATAAAGGAGGAAGTGCATAATTAACCTATTATCTATATACTATTATCAATTTCGAAACTGTTACCACCTAGAAACTGGTGTCACAATCCACGAACATAATACGTATTACTACAAATACTGGCCTGAAAGAAATTACATCTGTTTTGAAAGAAAAGAAAACATGAAAAGTACAACATATGAGGGGACGCTAGCAAGACTACCTTGGGTCTCCTAGATGGAGTATCTGCAACCGACTTCTCGATCAGCCACTACCAGCTCCAAAATCTGCATAGAAAGTGCAGAGTGCAGTATCACTACAACCGACCCCATGTACTGGTAAGTATTGAGCCTAACCTCGACGAGGTAGTAACGAGGCTATGGCGAGGCATTTACAGTGTAACCTGCATACAGTATATAATAAAGCAAAAGGGAGATAGAGAACGAAATGGAACAATAACTTACATCAAAATTAAAATACGGCACCCATTTATCTTGCTAGTACTCAGCTATAACCAATCTTTAAGAGAGTTACAATTCTACCGAAATAAATCGCAGAAGAAGAAGAAGAAGAAGAATACATAAACAACAAAATGATGCGGCCCGATCCCACTATATAATCAGTAACAATATAATCGTTTACCACTATTACTCATGTTGCGGCGTGCAACCCGATCCGACCGGTCCATCCTTATTACTCCTCAATATATCACCCTTATTCCTCATCTTGCGACGTACAACCCGATCCCACCAATCCACCCTTCTTACTCTTGTTGCGTCGCGCAACCCGATATACCATACAATCACATTTGATCCTTATTCCTCCTCAATATTTCACCTTATTCCTCCTGTTGCGATGTGCAACCCGCAGGGGCGAACGCAGAATTTTTTATAAGCGGTGTCGTATTTAAAGAAGTGACCAAAAAGCTTGTCATCATCAAAAAGGAGGAATTTGTTGGCCACGTAAAGGTTAGTTTTAAAGACTGACAAAGGAACTCAAGCATGAACCAGGTCCATCCCTTGTGTGCATAGAAACGGGTAGATTCGAGCATATGGGATGCATGTGAATGAGATAAAATTAACTTGGTGTGAGCACGTGATTTTTACCCTATATATGAGTTATTCCCATAAATTCAAAATAAATAACTTTTCCTTATTTTTACAATTCGTGTGAAAAATAGGCATGAGAATTTAGGAATTAATTTTGGTATTAATTAGTAATCAAGTTATTTTATAAAAAAAAAAAAAAACAAAAGAGGGGAAAATTACAAAAATAGTTGCACTCTTTAAGTTTTACTTTGATTTTTGATATGTTTTTCTTTAAATTTGATAGTTAATTAACTATGACAATTGTCATCTAGGTTTAATTAGTGTTTTGATGTGTTAATTAGGTTTTAATTCAGATTTTTATATTAATTTTGAAAAGAAAATAAAATACAAAAAAAGGGGAGGAAAATACAAAGAAGAAATACAATGCAAAATACAATGAACTAAGCTTGAAATAAAGGAATTGGGCCAAATTCCTTCAGCCCAAACGCCCTTATACCCGCTAAACCCCACACATTCTGCCCAAGCCCAACCGACGCCCCAAACCCGACCCATTTTCTTTTTGACAAAATAACAGATCCTTCACACCTTAGAGACACGGATTTTGCGTGTCTGTATCATCTCTTTCATGAAGCTGAAGCTTGAAGGCTATTTAGCAGAAGACGCATGGGGGATTTTCGGGGATTGAGAGAAGATTTGGAGAGGACGGGAGAAATCCAGAGAAAGAGCTAGGGTTTTAGTTTCGATTGAGCGACCTTCTTCTTTTTCGATTTCAATTGTGTAATATCGTTTCTGTCCGATTTCAAAGCTGTATCTCATTTGGATTCTGGAACTTGAAGTTGAGTTGTCGTTGAATCTCCTACTGTTATTTTAGCTTCAACAGGTTTATTTCGTTTCCCTATTATACGATTTTAATTGAATTGAATCCTCTACTACTTGTTTTCTGTTTCAATTCATATTTGAATGTAATTGTTTTTACAATTTGTTTCTGTGTGGTTCTATTGGACGATTCCTCACAACGATTGATTCTTTTCATCCACACTGCTCATATGATATATATACAGATTTGTTCTGCTTAGGTGATTGCTCTGTTTTGTCGTTCCATTCAATTTTTTTTATTCGGATTGATATTTTGATTTTATCTCAGTTCATCTATATTAATGAAAACACTACAGTTGATATTTAGATTCGATTTTGGAATTCAAACGTGAGTTACATTGGAGTTGTTCTTATAGTTTATTTTTTAACTGGATTAGGTTGAAGACGAATTGAGTGAGGTGCATTTCTATTTGATTTTCCTGTCATTGTCATCGGTTCGAGTTCTCGTTGCAGTTCGATTACTACTGTTATTTTAAGTCGACTGGTTTGCTTAACATTTGTAAAGCTGTCTTGTTATGGATATTTAGTCTGTTAGTATAAGCAGCTCTAAAATTGGGAATTTGAATCATGGTTTTGCTTGATTCTGAACGTGATAGTGTAAGTATGAAGCGATGCATTTGAGGTATTGTTGGTTTCCATTTGAATAAGCTCTCCTAAGAAGAATGTCGGAGTCTTTTGTCCATTAGTCGATTAGCTCGCGTATGCTAAAGTTTGTTTTGTGCGCTTAAACTAGTGTTTGAAGTTGTCCTCATTATTTTACTGTTAACAACCTGTTAAAGCTTTAGTGTTTGAGGTTCTGTTGTTCAGATTGTTGAATGAAACTGTTGTCCATCTAAGTTTGGAAACAAATATCATGCTAAATATCTGAGATTTTAACATTTTGCTCCAAGTTCATTCAAATACAAGTCCACTGTTTTTTTTTTCTGATTCCCTGTTCTAAATGGTGTTTGGTTGAAGTTTAGTTGGTTTTGCATTTGATCATCTAATCCAGATGTTTGCTTAAGATTTCTATCCAGACTTCGTGATTTCTACTTGAACTTGCTAATGAAACCCATAACCTAAGACCACCAATGAAACCCATAACCTACGAACACCTATCATCTTTTGCTCTATCCAAAAACTAGCAAGATCAACAGCTTTGAATAGCTGTTATACACACTGCCATCTTTGTGTTCTAGTGCCTTAGCTTTGAGGGATGGTCGGGCCATGCATGGGTTGATTGTTAGATACGGAACTGTTAGCGATGTGTTTGTAGGATCCAGCTTGATTGATCTTTATGGGAAATGCAATCAGATTGAGTATGCATGTAGAATCTTTAATGAAATGCCTTTAAGGAATGATGTTACGTGGACTGCTATGATTGTTAGCTATATATAGTTTGGTAATTTGCTTAGTACCAGGAAATTGTTTGATAGTATGCCTGGCAAAGATGTGGTATCTTTTACTATTATACTTGATGGTTATTCTAAAGCTAGTGACATGGTATCAGCAAGGCTCCATTTTTGTTTGTTGCGCCCAACTCCACACTCCAAAAGCCACAACTACCGAATTAAAGGTGTTCTGCTTTGTGGAACCATTCCAATCATGACTTATGCTACTCACATTCTTCGTCACTCCAAAAAGATCAGAAGTTCTTCCAATTTATTACGGCATGACTCTGTCTGCTGGTTCAGTAATGGCACGAGGCCTTCTGTGGAGAAGGGAGATGATATTTTAAGGTGCCAGTCTGGCTTCAATAGATGCAACTCAGGTTCAGCAGTCTCCAACAACAGTTTTAGAGCGATGTCATTTGTTGCAACATATAATGGAAATGCTCTAAGAACTGCAATTGCTCGATCAGCCTCCACCGCTAGCATGGTATTCATGAGAGGATCACAAGTTCCTTCAAGGAGGTATTTCTCCACTGCTTCGGATTTTCCTCCTCACCAAGAGATTGGTATGCCCTCTCTTTCACCTACAATGACGGAGGGAAATATTGCCGGATGGTTAAAGAAAGAGGGTGATAAAGTTTCTCCTGGTGAAGTGCTATGTGAAGTGGAAACAGAAAGCAGAGGTCATTGCCTGTTATCTAAGCCTACTCAGGTTTCTTTAGAGATTGATTTTCACAAAGCTCATATGGCCCTCATTTGATTAATCTTGTTTTCGAGGCGTGCCATTTAGCAAATTTCATGGCCCTCGCAAATTACAAACGCGAAATTACTTTAGGCGCGTTAGTTAATAATAATACCTTCCTAATCACGGGTGCGCATTTATGTGACCCAAATCTTACTCTCGGCGAAACTGAAATACATTAAAGTCACAGGCGTACTGGTTGCGGTGTGGCTCGAAATGTGTTTTCGTGACGTTGCAATTCTTCTAAAATGAAAAGCGGAACATTAAAAGCACATAGTTAAAATATTTAAAGAAAATCAGATAAAAGCAAAAATTGCAGTTGAGCGACCGTGCTAAAACCACGGAATCCGGGAGTGCCTAACACCTTCTCCCGGGTTAACAGAATTCCTTATCCAGGTTTCTAGTTTCGCAGACTGTATTACGAAGTCATAAATTTCCTCGGTTCGGGATTAAACCGGTGACTTGGGACACCATTATTTTTCCAAGTGGCGACTCTGAACTAAATAAATAAATTGATCCTGTTCCGACTGTCCTTCAAGTGGAAAAACTCCTTCACTGATTATTATTATATCCCTTTTCGGGGTGTAGTATTAAACAGTGGCACATTTACGTTACGCTATGTGTTGGTGAAAAAAGGGAGGTGTGACAGCTCTGGCGACTCTTCTGGGGAATCCAACCCTGAACTTCGGTTTCAGGGTTTAAGAACTCGAGCTCCTTAGAACTGCCGTTCGTGTTTCTATTTGACTTCATTATGTGATTTGAACAACATGCTATGTGCTTTATCGCTTTGATATTATGTGAACTGTATATAAAACTGTGCCGAAAACCTTTCTCTCTTCTCCCCCGGGGATGTGCTTACTGGTTGAGACTCCCCTTTCTGTTAAAGTCACCTTAAATTAAGAAAACAGAGGCCGGATAAGTTACAAAGCCGATTGACCCCGCGGGTCACCGGTACGTAGCCCCTCCTCGATTCGAGTTGTCCGCTCGGGTACACGGTCTAGCAATCCATGAAACCGTAAGATTTTTGAACATAAGGTCTAGGACGATTATTTGCATCATATTTGACTTAGGGGACTCAACACAGGGGTTGGGTCCGTCTAGGACAGGTGACCCGGTATTGAAAAGACCGAGCATGTTATGTGTTGCATTTTATTGTCCTTTATCGTTATGCGGACCGGCGGAAATCCCGAGGAGAGAAAAATTGTTGAAAAAGAAAAGAGAGAGAGGAAAATAAGATTTGTAGGAAATAGGTACCTGGAAAGATTGAAAATTTGAAAAAAAATAGGTGGAATATTTTTGTTGAAATAATTGGTCAAATAATCTGACCGAACTACGCAGGTTTGATTCTCGCCATTAGGTGGGATACGTAGGCAACCCTCATCGGGTCCAACCACCCCTTTTAAAAAATCAAAAAAAAAATGCCGAAGTTTAGTTTTCAATAAAATCAAAGTTATGCTGTTTTTGAAAATAGCCGAATGTTCCGAAAGGACGCCGGAAGGCTGTTTTTTGCAAAAATGGCCACTTTGACTCTTTTCTTTTTGAATAATGGCCTTGAAATATTCCTTATGGAAATGTTGAAAGGCCACCATTTTCAAAAAATTAAAAAAAAATGTGTCGAATTGTAGTTTTCAAAAATCAAAGTGATGCCATTTTTGAAAAATAGCCGAATGTTCCGAAAGGACGCCGGAAGGCTGTTTTTGCAAAAATAGCCACTTTGAAACATTTTTAATAATTTTTGGGCACAACCTTGAAATATTCCCTCGCGGAAATGTTGAAAGGTCGTAGCCGCAAAATCAAGTTTGGGTTACCACCCTTTTTCGAAAAAAAATCAATAATGTTGATTTTAGTTTTCAATAAATCAAAGTGACGCTGTTTTTTAAAATAGCCAAATGTTCCGAAAGGACGCCTGAAGGCTGTTTTTTGCAAAAATAGCCACTTTGAATCATTTTTAATAATTTGCAGCCACGGCCTTGAAATATTCCTTGTGGAAATGTTGCAAGGCCATAGCCGCAAAATCAAGTCCGGGTTCACACCCCTTTTGCAAAAATAACCAAAAAATGTCAAATTTTTGATTTTGTTATAAATAAGTCGGGTGATGCTATTCTTGCTCAAAATATGCCGAATGTCCCTCAAAAAGATACCGGAAGGCCGTTTTTGCAAGAATAGCCACTTTGAGTCATTTTAAATAATTTGCGGGCATAGCCTTGAAATGTTCCCTCGCGGAAATGTCGAAAGGACATATCCGCAAAATCAAGTTTTGAGTCATCACTCAACTCTTCAAAATATCCACTTTATCAATTAAGTCATTACATGGCTGGAATTTTGCAAAAAGAGCCATTTTGTCCAATAAGCCATTACGTGGCCATTTTATGAAAAATAGTCTTGTGTTGGTTTATGGCGATGCTGAACGATGCCCCATGAGCCACAGGATAAAAAAAAATTCAAGTTTATCTTCTTTTTTTTTAATAAATAAATTTTGCAAAAATAGTCATTTTGTCAAATAAGCCATTATGTGGCCAATTTTGTAGAAATAGTCATAATTGATACCAAAAATATTCTTATTCTTGTAGAAATCTCCTACACAAGTTTGTAGTTGGAGTCGGCTTCTATAATTTTCCTTCAAAGAAAAAGAAAAAAAAAATCAAAAAAATCAAATAAACATCTCTTTATTTCTTGCATTAATTTGCAAGAACTACGCTCGGTCTGATTCATGCGGGGTCATGATACGTAGGCAATCCACATAGGATTCGACCATATCCATAACCAAAAAGAAAATGAAAAAAAAAACTACAAAAGAAAAAAAAAAGAGAAAATGAAAAAACCACAAAAAGGAAAAAAAAGAGAATAATCAATAAGCGCAATACCTTAATGCTTACATGGTGGCTTTGTTTTGTTGTGTCCGTTTCCAGGAAGGTGGTTGGTTGTGGTTCTAAAATAACTCTTCCCTGTAACACAAAGTTAGAGGACAATGGCAGAGAATCTCAAGGCTGAGTGGGTTGGTACCGGCACCCGACAACAGCTGGTTGAACGGAACCACATGTTAGTTGAAGAAGTCAAAATAGACAACATGTGGCTGAAATGTATCGGGCGTGGAAGGATGGAAAGTCACTACCCCCTCCACCACCTAGTTTCATGGACCCTGTCCTTACACCGAACCCGATGCCAAATATACCTGCCTATCGCAGCCTTTCCAGCCACCCCAATAGCTCCATCACTCGGTATCCACCTATTTTTTCCTAGGAATGCGTTCCAATCACATCCACTGTTCCCGACAGTAAACACCCACCCGAAGCTCATGTTGCCCAACATTACCCCTCCGAGGCTGCTCGTCAGGACCCCAAACAGAGCCCACAGGTTGAACCTCCTCAACAACAAGGTCCAGTGGTCGTCTTTGCTAAAGGCCCTCTATATCGAACCCATGGATATCCTTGTAATTCTCCTGGCCCTTACTTCTCCCCACGAGCATACCAGAAACCCCACGGGTCAGGTTTTAGGCCAAATCGGGCCTTTAGAAATGAGAGGCTACTGAAACGAGAAAAGGCTCTTACCCTTTTGGGAGAATCGTATGTCAGTTTGTTCCACAAGTTGAAGCAACTGGGCATGTTGAAACCAATTCAGATAAAAATGCCAAATCATCGATCAAAGAGGTGTGATTTTTCTCAAATGTGCGCATATTGCTCAGGCGCCCCGGGGCATGACACAGAAAAATGTTGGAAGCTAAAAAAAGCAATTCAGGAGCTTATCAATGCAGGCTACATTGTCGTACAAAATCCGGATATAGTCGACACCCGTATGGTTGATGCAGAAGGCAATGGCTAAAGATATTGTGCTTGGTAATTGGAAATATGCTTCATTTGGGGTTTATCCAAAGTAGAATTTTTGGTGGCTTATTTTGTTGTCATTTCTGTTACCCGGGTTATTTCAGGGTTGTAATCCGGACATTGTCTTGAAAGTCAAAACCCTTCTATCTTACTACTTTGCTTTGTTTAGTGCTGTCTACGTTTGTCTAGTCTGTTCGTTTTGTTGTTCGTCTTGTTGTTTCAACCCATTAGTTTAATACAACTCTTTGTCTCCCGTCATTTCTAGTTACTGATTTTAGCAACATGACATGCACATAATTCTAAGCCTGATTTTAAAAGTCAATGAAACAATGTTGAAGATGTAATGATGCTCGGAAGAAATAAAAACATATTGGAATACTGTGAAGCCGGAATCAAGTGAATACTAGGGGAAAACATAACATAAAGAAATGCCTTGGAAATGCATCATGCTTCATCGGTTTAAAGCCAAAGGCAAAAGTACCCCAAGACTAAAGGAGCCATTCGTGGTATCGAAATTGTTTCCCAATCGCATTGAGAATCGTCAAAAACAGAAGGCAAATATGTGAATCGGTCGAAAGATAGTTTGTACTTGGTAGGTTCTGAAGATTGGAATGACGAAGGCATTTCGTTCGGCTATCTAAATACTTCATCCATTGCTACCCCTTTGAGCCATATTATATTTTCTTTCATACCCATCTTTCGGAATCAACAACAAAAATTGAGCGGAGAAATCCAAATGGAGAAACAAAAAGAAAGAAGAAAAGAAAAAAAAAAAGAGAAAAAAAAAAGAAAAAAAAAGAAAAGAAAAATAAAAAGAAAAGAAAAGAAAAGAATGCAAAGAAGAAATCGGGAGAAGTCAAAATCGCAACAAGGAAGCGATCTTATGATCTGAACTACGTTTGACTTGATCCCGAAAGGGTACGTAGGCAGCCTCACTGAGGTTCAGTCACAAAAAAAAAAAAAAAAAAAAAAAAAAAAAAAAAAAAAAAAAAAAAATCCCCCAAGAAGGAAACTGGGGCATGAATTATGGTTGAATAAATAAGATTCCGAAAGTTGTAATATTTTAACCCACGATGAAATATTTTTGAGCCTTTATATCCTTTTTTAAACCCCATCCAAAAGCCTTCATTATGGTCCAAAGGAAGACCTTCCGACCAATCTTCAAGAAATGCCGAGTCAAACGAGCAAAGGTGAATGGGCACCACTCAAGTCCGAACAAAGGAGAATGAAGAATTCAAGATGATGAGAACCACCGCGAGACTCCAAGATGAGAGAAATCAAAATGAGAGAGTCTTATCGGTGAAAACCCTCACGGGCACCGTAAGGCGACGGAGAGTCGAGAAAAAGAAAGAGCAAATGAGAGAGGCTTGATGGTGAAAACCCTATGGGCACTACAAGTCGACTAAGGATCAGATCAAAGAAATGAAGTGTTGAAGACCGGTTTCACGGCAGAGCTTGCAACAAGAGTTGAACATCAAATTTGCTATACAGAGAAAGCCAAAAGTGCATGTCAAGGTCACTAGAGTCGGTATTCAAAATCCGATAGGTCATTCTTCTGTAGGTTTCTTGTTAGGAATTGTGTTTTCCTTTCTTTCTATCCTTTGTACCTTGTTTTACCCTCCATCTTATTGAGTCTGTCGGGTCATAACAAGTATAGAAATGATTTCAAAATTTGCCACCAAGCTTTCCAATTGCATAGGATGGGATTTGGCCAACACGACAATTGTCGTAAGTCAGGAAAAGACCAGTGCTTTAAGCCAAAAGAGCAACATGTGTAATGGAGCGGGCAACAATAAAAATGTTTGGGGTTCATGAAAGATGCAAAGGTCGGCAAAGTGCCAACTCGGGGGAAAATATAACAAATGGAAATATGGGAGTGTATTCTGACAAAAGAAAGAGCCAGTCAAGAAACACCCAAGGTTGTCCAATGAAATCATTGAAGAAATCATAGACTTCAAGATCGGAATTGTGGGATCCGTCAAGAAAGGAACAACATACATGCCGTAAGGAAGGCGGGTTTTGAACAAAGAAAGAATGAAAAGAATAGTCGGTGAACAGGCCAAGCATTCAAGTGGAAAGTTCAAGGCCACAACCAACCACCACATTTTTAAACGGACGGAGTTTTCTTTGCTTTGAAACAGGAGCAAAAGATATTGTCAAACTGGGGCAAGAAAAATTTTATGTCATCGGATAATCATCCGAAGAGCATGAAGGTGAATACAATTGTTTTTGAAGATGAACAAGGCAAGTTGAAAGGTGAAGGAAACAACTGTTAGAGAATGATAAGATCTTAGTCTGTTGAAACTTTCTCCTAAGACAAAAGTCTTAGTCTGATGAATTTTTCACCTAAGATGAAGCGGATAAAATCTTAGTCTGTTGAATCTTTCTCCCAAGATAAAAGTTTTGGTCTGATGAATTTTTCACCTAAGATAAAGAGATATTGCAATGTGAAAACAAAAGGAAGGCAGAAGCCAATGAAAGTAGAAGTTGGAAAAGGAAATGAAGGCATAATTTGAAACGAAAAGGAAAGGCATAATTTGAAAGGTAAAATCAGAAGTTGGAAAAGAAAGAAAAGTTAAAAGTTGAAAAGAAAGAAAAGTTTGTTGAATGTGAAAGACTTAAGAAAGTCTGAATTGCAAATGGACCCAGTCTGATGAGTTATCTCCTGGAGTCATAAACTCAGTCCGATGGATAATCCTCCTGAGATTACATTGAAATGGACATAGTCCAGTAAGATACAATCTTAGTCTGTTGAATCTTTCTCCCAAGATAAAAGTCTTGGTCCGATGAATTTTTCACCTAAGATGAAAGGAAACAATCTTAGTCTGTTGAATCTTTCTCCCAAGATAAAAGTCTTGGTCTGATGAATTTTTCACCTAAGATAAAGAGATAATGAAATGTGAAAACAAAAGGAAGGCCGAAGTCAATGAAAGTAGAAGTTGGAAAAGGAAATGAAGGCATAATTTGAAATGAAAAGGAAAGGCATAATTTGAAAGGTAAAATCAGAAGTTGGAAAAGAAAGAAAGGTAAGAAGTTGAAAAGAAAGAAAAGTTTGTTGAATTTGAAAGGCTTAAGAAAGTCCGAATTGCAAATGGACCCAGTCTGATGAATTATCTCCTGGAGTCATAAACTCAGTCTGATGGATAATCCTCCTGAGATTACATTGAAATGGACATAGTCCAGTGAGATACAATCTTAGTCTGTTGAAACTTTCTCCTAAGATAAAAGTCTTGGTCTGATGAATTTTTTCACCTAAGATGAAAGGAAAGAATCTTAGTCTGTTGAATCTTTCTCCCAAGATAAAAGTCTTGGTCTGATGAATTTTTCACCTAAGATAAAGAGACAAGCTGTTAAAAGTTACACAGAAAAAAAAAAAAAAAAAAAAAAAAAAAAAAAAAAAAAAAAGAGGAAGGCAATAAGAGGCAGGGACGGCAGATGCCAGTTGCCAGCAGTTCATATCTAATAAATTTTGTTTCATGCAGGAAAAATTGTCACTAATCACTTTAAAACGAATGTGACCAATGTGGAAAATAAAAAAAAAACAACAAGAGGAAGTTCGCCAATAAGTGGAGAAATTCACAGGCAAAAGATAATTGGTAAAAGAAAATACCAAAAAGAAGAAGGTAGCATCCTTTAAAATCCACTCCCCAGTCCTCAGGCTGCGGGAATACTTTTCTGCATCGCATTGCACGTTTAATTTATGTTAGGTGCCCACCTTCTAATACGGGAATACATTTCTGCATTTGCATTTCACGTTTAATTTCTGTTAGGTGCCCACCTTCTAATACGGGAATACTTTTCTGCATTTGCATTGCACGTTTAAATTCTGTTAGGTGCCCACCTTCTAATACGGGAATACTTTTCAGCATTCGCATTGCACGTTTAAATTCTGTTAGGTGCCCACCTTCTAATACGGGAATATTTTCTGCATTTGCATTGCACGTTTAAATTCTGTTAGGTGCCCACCTTCTAATACGGGAATATTTTCTGCATTTGCATTGCACGTTTAAATTCTGTTAGGTTCCCACCTTCAAATACGGGAATACATTTCTGCATCGCATTACACGTTTAATTTCTGTTAGGTGCCCACCTTCAAATACGGGAATACTTTTCTGCATCGCATTGCACGTTTAAAATTCTGTTAGGTGCCCACCTTCAAACACGGGAATACATTTCTGCAAGTTATGGTTTATATAGCTAAAAGCCCATACTAGGGCAGAAAAGAAAAAAAAAGGGAAAGTTTGTTGTCTTTGTTTTGTTTTGAGCAGACTTCAGCTCGAGGACAAGAAGTATCATTGAAAATCCAAAAAAAAAAAAAAAAAGAGGAAAGCAAGAAAAGAAAATCAACAAAAAAGAGAGTCGGCATCAAAGAAAATCAACAAAAAAGAGAGTCGGCATCACAGAAAATCAAGAAAAAGAGAAGAATAATTTTCAAGCATCAGCAACTAGGAGCCCACCTGAAATCATGGGCACTATATGTCCGGACTTGATCCAAAAGCTGAAAAAGATTGAACCAACACCTGCGGCTAACAAGCATCAAGATTCAGATCAGAGTCCGCATGAAGCACCAACCAACTCAAGATCAAGCTTCAGGAAGACTCATAGATAGGAATTTTGTAACTCGTAGATGATAAGCTTAGTTAGTCTTTCTCAATTTTGATGTAATAACGGGACAGCGGACCGGAGCCTCGGACGGAACCTCGACTCTCAACCTCGATACTCCATCACTCCCGAACTACACTGACCTGATTCCTGTTTAGCCCAGGATATGTAGGCAACCTCAGAAGCAGGGTGCGGTCAAAGCTTTTCAAAATGCTTCACAACGGAATACTCGAACGGGTAAAAATCATTCATAGTTGCTCACTTATCTTTGCACGAAAACTCTTCGTGTTCCCGAGCAAAGAGGGGCAGCTGTGAGCACGTGATTTTTACCCTATATATGAGTTATTCCCATAAATTCAAAATAAACAACTTTTCCTTATTTTTACAATTCGTGTGAAAAATAGGCATGAGAATTTAGGAATTAATTTTGGTATTAATTAGTAATCAAGTTATTTTATAAAAAAAAAAAGAGGGGAAAATTACAAAAATAGTTGCACTCTTTAAGTTTTACTTTGATTTTTGATATGTTTTTCTTTAAATTTGATAGTTAATTAACTATGACAATTGTCATCTAGGTTTAATTAGTGTTTTGATGTGTTAATTAGGTTTTAATTCAGATTTTTATATTAATTTTGAAAAGAAAATAAAATACAAAAAAAGGGGAGGAAAATACAAAGAAGAAATACAATGCAAAATACAATGAACTAAGCTTGAAATAAAGGAATTGGGCCAAATTCCTTCAGCCCAAACGCCCTTATACCCGCTAAACCCCACACATTCTGCCCAAGCCCAACCGACGCCCCAAACCCGACCCATTTTCTTTTTGACAAAATAACAGATCCTTCACACCTTAGAGACACGGATTTTGCGTGTCTGTATCATCTCTTTCATGAAGCTGAAGCCTGAAGGCTATTTAGCAGAAGACGCAGGGGGGATTTTCGGGGACTGAGAGAAGATTTGGAGAGGACGGGAGAAATCCAGAGAAAGAGCTAGGGTTTTAGTTTCGATTGAGCGACCTTCTTCTTTTTTGATTTCAATTGTGTAATATCGTTTCTGTCCGATTTCAAAGCTGTATCTCATTTGGATTCTGGAACTTGAAGTTGAGTTGTCGTTGAATCTCCTACTGTTATTTTAGCTTCAACAGGTTTATTTCGTTTCCCTGTTATACGATTTTAATTGAATTGAATCCTCTACTACTACTTGTTTTCTGTTTCAATTCATATTTGAATGTAATTGTTTTTACAATTTGTTTCTGTGTGGTTCTATTGGACGATTCCTCGCAACGATTGATTCTTTTCATCCACACTGCTCATATGATATATATACAGATTTGTTCTGCTTAGGTGATTGCTCTGTTTTGTCATTTCATTCGATTTTTTTATTCGGATTGATATTTTGATTTTATCTCAGTTCATCTATATTAATGAAAACACTACAGTTGATATTTAGATTCGATTTTGGAATTCAAACGTGAGTTACATTGGAGTTGTTCTTATAGTTTATTTTTTAACTGGATTAGGTTGAAGACGAATTGAGTGAGGTGCATTTCTATTTGATTTTCCTGTCATTGTCATCGGTTCGAGTTCTCGTTGCAGTTCGATTACTACTGTTATTTTAAGTCGACTGGTTTGCTTAACATTTGTAAAGCTGTCTTGTTATGGTTGTTTAGTCTGTTAGTATAAGCAGCTCTAAAATTGGGAATTTGAATCATGGTTTTGCTTGATTCTGAACATGATAGTGTAAGTATGAAGCGATGCATTTGAGGTATTGTCGGTTTCCATTTGAATAAGCTCTCCTAAGAAGAATGTCGGAGTCTTTTGTCCATTAGTCGATTAGCTCGCGTATGCTAAAGTTTGTTTTGTGCGCTTAAACTAGTGTTTGAAGCTGTCCTCATTATTTTACTGTTAACAACCTGTTAAAGCTTTAGTGTTTGAGGTTCTGTTGTTCAGATTGTTGAATGAAACTGTTGTCCATCTAAGTTTGGAAACAAATATCATGCTAAATATCTGAGATTTTAACATTTTGCTCCAAGTTCATTCAAATACAAGTCCACTGTTTTTTTTTTCTTCTTCTGATTCACTGTTCTAAATGGTGTTTGGTTGAAGTTTAGTTGGTTTTGCATTTGATCATCTAATCCAGATGTTTGCTTAAGATTTCTATCCAGACTTCGTGATTTCTACTTGAACTTGCTAATGAAACCCATAACCTAATACCACCAATGAAACCCATAACCTACGAACACCTATCATCTTTTGCTCTATCCAAAAACTAGCAAGATCAACAGCTTTGAATAGCTGTTATACACACTGCCATCTTTGTGTTCTAGTGCCTTAGCTTTGAGGGATGGTCGGGCCATTCATGGGTTAATTGTTAGATACGGAACTGATAGCGATGTGTTTGTAGGATCCAGCTTGATTGATCTTTATGGGAAATGCAATCAGATTGAGTATGCATGTAGAATCTTTAATGAAATGCCTTTAAGGAATGATGTTACGTGGACTGCTATGATTGTTAGCTATATATAGTTTGGTAATTTGCTTAGTACCAGGAAATTGTTTGATAGTATGCCTGGCAAAGATGTGGTATCTTTTACTATTATACTTGATGGTTATTCTAAAGCTAGTGACATGGTATCAGCAAGGCTCCATTTTTGTTTGTTGCGCCCAACTCCACACTCCAAAAGCCACCACTACCGAATTAAAGGTGTTCTGCTTTGTGGAACCATTCCAATCATGACTTACGCTACTCACATTCTTCGTCACTCCAAAAAGATCAGAAGTTCTTCCAATTTATTACGGCATGACTCTGTCTGCTGGTTCAGTAATGGCACGAGGCCTTCTGTGGAGAAGGGAGATGATATTTTAAGGTGCTAGTCTGGCTTCAATAGATGCAACTCAGGTTCAGCAGTCTCCAACAACAGTTTTAGAGCGATGTCATTTGTTGCAACATATAATGGAAATGCTCTAAGAACTGCAATTGCTCGATCAGCCTCCACCGCTAGCATGGTTTTCATGAGAGGATCACAAGTGCCTTCAAGGAGGTGTTTCTCCACTGCTTCGGATTTTCCTCCTCACCAAGAGATTGGTATGCCCTCTCTTTCACCTACAATGACGGAGGGAAATATTGTCGGATGGTTAAAGAAAGAGGGTGACAAAGTTTCTCCCGGTGAAGTGCTATGTGAAGTGGAAACAGAAATCAGAGGTCATTGCCTGTTATCTAAGCCTACTCAGGTTTCTTTAGAGATTGATTTTCACAAAGCTCATATGGCCCTCATTTGATTAATCTTGTTTTCGAGGCGTGCCATTTAGCAAATTTCATGGCCCTCGCAAATTACAAACGTGAAATTACTTTAGGCGCGTTAGTTAATAATAATACCTTCCTAATCACGGGTGCGCATTTATGTGACCCAAATCTTACTCTCGGTGAAACTGAAATACATTAAAGTCACAGGCGTACTGGTTGAGGTGTGGCTCGAAATGTGTTTTCGTGATGTTGCAATTCTTCTAAAATTAAAAGCGGAACATTAAAAGCACATAGTTAAAATATTTAAAGAAAATCAGATAAAAGCAAAAATTGCAGTTGAGCGACCGTGCTAAAACCACGGAATCCGGGAGTGCCTAACATCTTCTCCCGGGTTAACAGAATTCCTTATCCAGGTTTCTAGTTTCGCAGACTGTAATACAGAGTCATAAATTTCCTCGGTTCGGGATTAAACCGGTGACTTGGGACACCATTATTTTTCCAAGTGGCGACTCTGAATAATTAAATAAATTGATCCTGTTCCGACTGTCCTTCAAGTGGAAAAACTCCTTCACTGATTATTATTATATCCCTTTTCGGAGTGTAGTATTAAACAGTGGCACATTTACGTTACGCTATGTGTTGGTGAAAAAAGGGAGGTGTGACACTTGGTATATTTGATATTTCCTGATCGAAAGGTTGCATAATTTATAAAGAGACTAACTCTTTAATCAAAGAGAATACTATCCAAGATAGGGAAGGAATTAGAAGTTGAAATAACTAGAACTCTTCCATCAAGGAAGAGTGGCATTAGAACTCTAGTTATTTCTTCATCTACTAACTCTATAAATTCTATGACGTCTCACACTACAAGTGTTGCACACAAATGCAGAATTACATGTGAATTAAAAGCAAAATAGCAAGGCTTTATGCAAGCTATTTGTGTGTGATTCAAGTGTGCAAACCTGAAGCTACACAAACCAGATTGAAGAACTAGCTCCATAAAGTGTTTTCTTTATCTTTCTTTATTTCTTGTTCAATTGCAGTAGGTGTTTTCATATTGTACCTTTTAGCTTTATCTAGAAGCAATTGTAATAGGTACTCAGGGTTTTCAAGTTAAAGTTAACTTGAAGTTGTCACAACAATTAGAGGTTGGTTGCTATAACAGGATTAGAGGTAATCATCAGGTTTACAAAGAGTTTTGTAAATATTATTTTAGCTCAGTGATTTAGTGAAGTGTTGGGGGAAATCATACTAAGTAGTAGGTCGTGCTTTTTTACTTTTTGAGCCGGATGTTTTCCACGTAAAAATACTTGTGTTCTTTACTTTCTTTATTTATTATTCCACTACAGTAGTAGAAGGAACACATAGAAGAATCATATCCTTCCATAATCAATTTAAGCGAAAAATTGGTCACCACAAAATTATCCCCTTCCCCTCTTGTGTGGTATTGAAGTGTAAAACATCACTAGTCCTCTGATACAAATTTGTCACGACAGGGATTTCCCACCGTTGGGACCGTGATGATGCCTAATATCGCACTCGCTAGGCAAGCCAATGTTAGAGTTCCATTCACCTTTTCCCTTCGAATTTTAATAGTTAAGATTTAACAAAACTAAATAAAACTTAAATAAAGGAGGAAGTGCATAATTAACCTATTATCTATATACTATTATTAATTCCGAAACTGTTACCACCTAGAAACTGGTGTACAATCCACGAACATTATACGTATTACTACAAATACTGGCCTGAAAGAAATTACATCTGTTTTGAAAGAAAAGAAAACATGAAAAGTACAACATATGAGGGGACGCTAGCAAGACTACCTTGGGTCTCCTAGATGAAGTATCTGCAACCGACTTCTCGATCAGCCACTACCAGCTCCAAAATCTGCATAGAAAGTGCAGAGTGCAGTATCACTATAACCGACCCCATGTACTGGTAAGTATTGAGCCTAACCTCGACGAGGTAGTAACGAGGCTATGGCGAGGCATTTACGGTGTAACTTGCATATAGTATATAATAAACCAAAAGGGAGATAGAGAACGAAATGGAACAATAACTTACATCATAATTAAAATACGGCACCCATTTATCTTGCTAGTACTCAGCTATAACCGATCTTTAAGAGAGTTACAATTTTACCGAAATAAATCGCAGAAGAAGAAGAAGAAGAATACATAAACAACAAAATGATGCGGCCCGATCCCACTATATAATCAGTAACAATATAATCGTTTACCACTATTACTCATGTTGCGGCGTGCAACCCGATCCGACCGGTCCATCCTTATTACTCCTCAATATATCACCCTTATTCCTCATCTTGCGACGTACAACCCGATCCCACCAATCCACCCTTCTTACTCTTGTTGCGTCGCGCAACCCGATATACCATACAATCACATTTGATCCTTATTCCTCCTCAATATTTCACCTTATTCCTCCTGTTGCGATGTGCAACCCGCAGGGGCGAACGCAGAATTTTTTATAAGCGGTGTCGTATTTAAAGAAGTGAACAAATAGATAAATTACTATCACGATACACATAATAATAATAATAATAATAATAATAATAATAATACAAATTCAAATCTTGTTAAAAAATGAATTCAAGTATAATACTACAAGTCTACAACCCTCCTCGACAAGTTTTTATTTTTGAAATGTCTTCAGAGTATTTTTGCTAGATATAATAATAAATACTATCTTTTTTATATATAACACTAAGCAATCACTTAAAAAGTCTTTAATTATTTGACTCTATAATGTGGGTTCAGGACCAACTTTATCGTCCCCAAGAAAAAGATGGAAAGAAAAAAATATTAAGAAAACTTACCATGGAACATAGGAAAAACAAGTTTTTTAACAGAAAACGCTTAAAATCTTACTCAACATGAACCTGCTCAAGTTCGAACCCAGGACCTCTTCTAAAAAAGAGAAACATTTGACCAACAAAGCTAGCGAAAAGTATATGTGAAGTTATGTCATTTTTGTGTATTTAATAAAATATTTTTTGTATATATTAATAATTTATACATATTTAGTAAAAAATTCCGGCGAAGCGGTATCAGATGACACCGCTTGCATGCACCAAGGTGCATCCGCCCCTGGCAACCCGATCCACAAAACAATCCTTAGATTTCATTCAATCCTTAGATTTTAAGTTTAACAATTTTTAACAAAAATTCATTACTCGGGCTAGGGACCTCCGAATCTGATTCCGGGCATACTCCCATGTCCCATAGTTTACTACGGATCCTCCGGGACCGTTAAAATATATGTCTGAGTCCGTTTACCCAAAATATTAACCGAAGTCAAACAAAAATTAACTCTTTAGGCCAAAAATTATTATTTCATCAATTTTTCATACAAAAGCTGTTTGGATACACGCCCGAATTATGCATACAAATCGAGGAGGAATAAAATGAGGTTTTGAAAACGTCAGAACACAAAATCAAAGTGCTAAAATATAAGATGACCCTTCGGGTCATTACAAATCTTGTTATTCACATGCATAGTTTCAATGATCAAGAACATAAAAGTAAATAACACTTTATATGACAGTATCTATTAAACCATGCAATAGGTAGATATACTTTTCAATTGGTATAACTTCATCAAGTCAATTAAATATTTCTAGGGATTACATATTTTTATCATTAAGATAATTATCCATGTTATTTTATCTTGAATGATTGCCCTCTCTGCTTATATGGTTGGTTTGAGGACTTAATTCTTTATTTAACTTTGAGCATATGTAATGGGAAATGAAAAAACATTATTGTGCATGGTGACACTAGGCAGTCGTACAAAAAAAGATCTGATGCACCACTGACTATAGTTTAATAGTCAAAAAATACAATTATTTTTATTATTTTCGGACTTTCAATTCTTTTTCTCTTCCATTTCTTTAGCTAGTCATTGACTCATCTTTTGAGTAGGACAATGTCTTATTTTTCTTTATTTTCTTTTTCAGTGCATATCTTTTACCCAAAGATATATATATATATATATATATATATATATATAACAAGTCCGTTCTTTAAATTTTTTCTTTTTCAAAATTTTCGTGTAAAGCCCATATTTCTCTCTCAAGTTTCATTTTCTTTTGATGTTAACACAGTCTTCTCCCAGATTATAGGCAATTCAACTTCGTAAATTGAATATATTCGTAACTGACTAAGGTTAATTTATAGTTGGCTTTCAATATAATTTAACGCATGGGATTATTAAAAAAGTATTCTTTGAATCAAGAAGTATTATTTTCTCAACCGCATGCATGCAATACTACAACCTAAATCATGGTCATGGACCTCCTAAATTGGATTAGTACAGGGGTGAACATACTATATAAGTTACAGGTTTAACTGAATCGAATAATTTTTTCCCATATCATATATATGTGTTAAGAAATTAATTTATTAAATATCTATTAATATTAAATTATAAACCTAGTAATTAACTCAATAGTTAGTGAATTTAATACCTTCCCAAATTTAAAATTAAATTATATATGCCCCACATTTAACTGATCCTCTTTGCACGATCTGGTCTGCTCAATGCTGCCAGCATAGCATAATTCCACTAAAATTTCACGCATGTTGTTCTTTTATTTTTTTCCTCTTCGAGATATAGATAAACATAAAACCATTCTAGAGTTATTCCCTTTTTTTATGTGCATTGAATGCAAAAAGTCAAGGTGATGAATTTATTTTTGGGTTAGGTATGCTTCACATTCTTCATTTCTAAATTGCGATATAAGCTTCATTTATAGAACTATAATTTCTTTTTTCTTTTAATCAATTACTAAAAAAGTTGTGTGTATGAACTACCATTCGACCTTATAATACTCGGAATAAATTAATCACTCCCCTCGGCCCAAATGCGCATAACAAGCGTCGAGGCCGCCCCCAACTGGGCGCAGACGCCATAAGTAGCGAGGTCGTCCTCGACCACAGGTTATTGTTCATAGCCGCCTAAAGCTCTTTTGTCAGAGACGACGCCTTGCGGGTACGCCCATAATAGTTTCACGACACAGACTCGATCTCCAAAGAGAAGTCAACTATCATAATCAAGACCTATAAATACCGAAGCAATCATGGAAAAAGGGGTTCCACTCTCTCCCCATGGGGGCTCTAAGAAATACAGAGTACAACGCAGAGTGAGAATCAATACCACAAATACAGAATAACAGTAGATCTATGAAAACATGATTGTAAGGATCAGAATCTCTTCATGGAAAGGCATATTAACCCATTATCATGAATAAAGATCACTAAATATCTTCTGTTATCTCTACATATGTCCCCATTATCTTTTCCTTTACTGAATTTCAGATATGTTACGACCTGCTATGATTGGCCCCTTTATTTTTAATAATTGCTTTGAGTTCATAAATGTTCGTAAATATTTTGGGTCAAATAATTTTGCGCCGTCTGTGGGGATTTCATAGCAAGGTCACGTAGCTTTTACTGAGGTCAAAAACAAAAGGAAAACAAACACCAGGGCAAGCCCGATTCATCTCCTCCATACTCGGGCCACGAGCCCTCGACTCAAAAGAATCAACAAAAGTTCAACTACGGTTGAACTGGGACTCAGGCCACGAGCCTTCGTCAATATAAATTCAACGACGGTTGAAGTAAAACTGGGGCTATGAGCCCTCGACTCAAAAGAATCAACAAAAGTTCAACTACGGTTGAACTGAGACTCAGGCCACGAGCCTTCGCCACATTACTTCAACCTCAGTTGAAATAATATTCGGGCTGTGAGCCCTCGACTTAAAATAATCAACAAAGTTCAACTACGATTGAACTGGGACTCAGGCCGCCTTCGCCAACTAAATATTCAACGACAGTTGAAGTAAAACTCAGGCTATGAGCCATCGACTCAAAAGAATCAACAAAAGTTCAACTACGATTGAACTTGGATTCAGGCCACGAGCCTTCGTCAATATAAATTCAACGACGGTTGAAATAAAACTCGGGCTATGAGCCCTCGACTCAAAAGAATCAACAAAAGTTCAACTACGGTTGAACTGAGACTCAGGTCACGAGCCTTCATCAATATAAATTCAACGACAGTTGAAGTAAAACTCGTGCTATGAGTCCTCGACTCAAAAGAATCAACAAAAGTTCAACTGCGGTTGAACTGGGACTCAGGCCACGAGCCTTCGCCAATATGAATTCAACGACAGTTGAAGTAAAACTCGGGCTATGAGCTCTCGACTCAAAAGAATCAATAAAAGTTCAACTACGGTTGAACTGGGACTCAGGCCACTAGCCTTCGCCAATATAAATTCAACGACAGTTGAAGTAAAACTCGGTCTACGAGCCCTCGACTCAAAAGAATCAACAAAAGTTCAACTACGGTTGAACTGGGACTCAGGCCACGAGCCTTCGCCAATATAATAAATTCAACGACGGTTGAAGTAAAACTCGGGCTATGAGCCCTCGACTCAAAAGAATCAACAAAAGTTCTACTACGGTTGAACTGGGACTCTCGCCACGAGGCTTCGCCAATATAAATTCAAAGACAGTTGAAGTAAAACTCGGGCTATGAGCCCTCGACTCAAAAGAATCAACAAAAGTTCAACTACGGTTGAACTGGGACTCAGGTCGCGAGCCTTCGTCAATATAAATTCAACGACAGTTGAAGTAAAACTCGTGCTATGAGTCCTCGACTCAAAAGAATCAACAAAAGTTCAACTACGATTGAACTGGGACTCAGGCCACGAGCCTTCTCCAATATGAATTCAACGACAGTTGAAGTAAAACTCGGGCTATGAGCCCTCGACTCAAAAGAATCAACAAAAGTTCAACTACGGTTGAACTGAGACTCAGGCCACGAGCCTTCGTCAATATAAATTCAACGACTATTGAAGTAAAACTCGATCTATGAGCCCTCGACTCAAAAAAATCAACAAAAGTTCAACTACGGTTGAACTGGGACTCAAGCCACGAGCCTTCGCCAATATAAATTCAACGACGGCTGAAGTAAAACTCGGGCTATGAGCCCTCGACTCAAAAGAATCAACAAAAGTTCTACTACGGTTGAACTGGGACTCTCGCCACGAGCTTTCGCCAATATGAATTCAACGACAGTTGAAGTAAAACTCGGGCTATGAGCCCTCGACTCAAAAGAATCAACAAAAGTTCAACTACGGTTGAACTGGGACTCAGGCCACGAGCCTTCGCCAATATCAATACAAATACAGTTGAAGTAAAACTCGGGCTATGAGCCCTCGACTCAAAAGAATTAACAAAAGTTCAACTACGGTAAAACTGGGACTCAGGCCAAGAGCCTTCGCCTATATGAATTCAAAGACAGTTGAAGTAAAACTCGGGCCATGAGCCCTCGATCCAAAACAACTAATGGCCGCATGAATGAAAAACGCACAACATAACGAGCAGTAAGTGAATGAAAGAAAAAGGGGGAAATTCCCCCCATTTAAATTAAAACAAGCGAAAGCGAGCCACGCCCGTCCGCCCCGAAGTAAGAATTGTCTAAAGTTAACCACAACAATCAATCAAATATAAAAAAAAGAGGAAAAATAGCCACACACGGCAACAAGAAAAAGAAGATACAATCGACTAATCATCAATTAACTGGGGATTGCCAACAACGCCATCCACTCCAGTTCCATCATCACCGGCCTGTGCCGATCCATCGCCATCTTCATCCCCGTCGGCCCCCACTCCGCTCCCGCCGGCCTCCGCCATGCCCTCATCATTCCCGGCTCTGGCTCCGCTCCCACCAAGGATGTCATCGTTGCCAGGCATCGCGGTTTCAAAACCACACTCCTCATGGGCCTCTCACGCTTTCTGACGCGCCTGCTCGAAGGCTCCTTTGATAATCAGGCCGGCCTCAAACCGATGTTTATATATGTCCCGTTGCGCTTCGGCGTAAACCCAATATACATATGACCAGCAACGAGAAAAATAAAAACAATAGCTAAATGGTGATGGGCAATACTACCCAAGCACGCGGACTATTCCTGGACACGCCGGTTTTCCTATTCAAGGAGCGCTATCTGCCCCACGGCGTCCTGAGCATTCCTCTCCAATATCCTGATTCGCTCCTCGAGGCCGCCCTCCCTGGAGGCGACAGCAGCTCTTACCGCTAACAGCTAGGAGTCGTTGGCACGGATGATCCCCTCAAGCTTGGCCGTCATGGCAGAAGCCACGACTAGCCTACGCTTCAAGTCGGCCAACTCCCCCTCCACAGCGGCAACTTTCCCGCTCCACTCCGAGGTAACTGCCATCACCTTGGCCAAGCACTGACGCTCGCTCTCCACAGATGCTCTCCTCGCAGCCTCCAACTCATCATTCGCCTGGCGTAGCCGCGACTCCAAAGTCTCAAGACGGCCGAGCGCCTGGTCCCTCTGCAACTCCGCTCGCGCTAACTCCCCGACCAACTCTTGGTTACGAGGGTCAACCCTCAAGCGCTCCTCAAGCTCCCTGCATTGGAGCTGTAAACAGCGACACCTCTCGAGAACGGGGAGAAGTACCCCGGTTCGAACATTGGTCCGACGCAGGCACTCTACCTACAGCAAAAATGCCTGCGAGACAAAAAAATATATATATAGGAGTTAGAGGCGGAAATCCTAGGAAACACAAAGGTTAGGAGAGAGTAGTCAGTCCGGAACGCATACCTTCATACCTAGCGATGCTACCTCATTCATTATACTGACATCTGTCACCTCTCTCAGCGACTGATTCTCCACGGAAGAACATAGCTGGCCCAACAACGGCAACATGGAAGCCTCCCTCAGCAACAAGTTCTCATCCGCGGGAATGATGATCACCCGCGGCCTCCCGTCTGGATGAACAGTCGCGTTCGTGATCCCATCACGAAACATGCAAACATCCTCGGAATCCAAGTCGGAACCAGACGGAGATACCTCTCCCGTCGCTGCTACCCCCGTCGACAGGGTGCTGGAATCTCCAAGATCCACGACCACCCGAGAGGGCACACCCACCTCAAATCTATAAGTAGAAGACTGGGCAGTAGGAGCAGCGTTCCCTTCCCGCTCGTCCCGGGCTCAAAGATCATTTGGCCCGCCCGTTGGAGTGCGCACCACCTCGACAAACTCCCTCGCCCCAGAGAGAGGTGGAGGGTTCACGGTTACTGTCTCATCAGCGACCGGCCGTGCCTCTGAAGGGGCTGGAGGTGGAAAGATCCGCTGCCTGACTAAGGGTCTCTCCTCCTCGTCTCGAGAAGGCGACGCCTCTTGAGAGTGGACAACTCCCGACACGTTCCCACCATCAAGTAGAGGGCAAACGGGAGAAGGCGCAGCTACAGAGTCAACGAAGCGGCCTTGGGAGCCCGAGCGGCCGCCGCCGGAGTAAAAAACCTGGCAATCTCCCCAGGACGCCGGAATACATGCTGAGGAGCCATGCCGCGGCTTACCCGCCCTACAGATATATAGAAAATGGGTTAGCATTGAGTCACGACGACGACCAAAAGACAGACACGTCCCAGTGAAGTAAAATGACTTACCTACGACAAAGCTTTGGCCGTACCTCCTCGAGAAGCATGCCCACGAGCGAATCCCCTCGGTATGCGAGAGGATAACTTCTAACCACCCACGCAGACCGGTGAATAAAGGCAATGGCGACCTGTCAGCTGCAGAAACGACAAAACAACAACCATTCAAAAGACAAAATAAAAGATGAAGAGCGAGTTCAAATCCTCCCCAAAACAAAAAAAACAAGGAGAGACTTACACCCGTGATTCCAGGTCTCCGAAAACCTGAGCGAGATGCCACCAGGTGACTGGTCCTGACGTAGAAGAATTGTTCGTATTGACGAGGCTCGACCTCATCGTCCAAAGCAGTCACCAGTCCCTGCAACCCGCGCGGGACCATCCGAATCATGCTCCCTCGAGTCCGCTGAGGAGCAAAGAGAGCAAGGGCATGTTGTAGAGTGATCAACCTGCCGCCTAGCTCCGAGAACTTCAGCAACATAGCCAAGAGCTTGTACACGGACGGGGTAAGATGCCCCGGGCAAACGCCGTAATACCGGCAGAAGTCGACTACCAGGTTGGGAAAGGGCATTCTGAACCCCAGCCTGAAGGGGAAGGAGTAGAACACGCAATACCCGGCACGGTCGGTGTGTACTCTGTCTCCAGGCAGGGCCAACACAATATTGGTATGGGAGGGAATGAGCCCCTGCGCGCACAGCTGGGCCATCCTTACCTCCCCCGTCAGTAGGGCCTCATCAACGGGCTCAACACCACCATCTACGGTGAAATCTACCGCCAAGCTCCCCGCCCCCCGGGAGTATATCGTCTACTGAGGGCATCCTCTCAATATCGTTCCGATCAAAAACCAGAAGCACGAGGGACAACGCCTCAATCACCGGGGAATCTGCTGGCAGCACCACCGGAAGACCATCATGAGGAGGAAGGCCAGCCATTGATTTGGGTCACTGGGAAGACTAGATGAAGAATAGAGAAGATAACTGAGAACGAGCAACGATTATGTCACAAAAAAGGCATGATTATTTGGAAATTTGCTAGAGAGAGAAACAATCAGTAAATCAAAGAGTGTTGAATGTTTGACATACCAAGCTCTCTTATAAGAAAAATTGAATCAAAACCCCGGGAAACTGACAGGCGCCATTTAATGCGAATCCCAA
Source organism: Nicotiana noctiflora (assembly GCA_032618575.1). Taxonomy (NCBI): domain Eukaryota; kingdom Viridiplantae; phylum Streptophyta; class Magnoliopsida; order Solanales; family Solanaceae; genus Nicotiana; species Nicotiana noctiflora. The sequence continues at coordinate 4,610 of JASVEL010005992.1, read as the reverse complement.
CCATCAGAAATGGTTCGATTCTCATCGAAATCGTCTCTGCCACGATCAAAATTAGAAAGTGTGCGCCAGAATTTAAGCCATCGCTTTGAATACCCCAAATACGGCAATGCCTTAACCAGACCCTGTGTCCTGAAGTTTGCGTGGGCAGGAACGTATCCGGACTCACGCCCGATAAAGAGGCATCATGAAAGGTCGTCATATCCTCGACCGAGAAGAGACGTCATTCGAAATATCATATCCGCTCATCCCGGCCCGTCTCGACATGCCCACGATAAGCGGAGGGACTATCTGTATGAGCTACAATTCGACCTTATAATACTCGGAATAAATTAATCACTCCCCTCGGCCCAAATGCACAAAACAAGCGTCGAGGCCGCCCCCAACTGGGCGCAGATGCCATAAGTAGCAAGGTCGTCCTCGACCACATGTTATTGTTCGTAGCCGCCTAAAGCTCTTTTGTCAGAGACGACGCCTTGCGGGTACGCCCACAATAGTTTCACGACACGGATTCGATCTCCAAAGAAAGTCAACTATCATAATCAAGACCTATAAATACCGAAGCAATCATGGAAAAAGGGGTTCCACACTCTCCCCATGGGGGATCTAAGAAATACAGAGTTCAACGCAGAGTGAGAATCAATACCAAAAATACAGAATAACAGTAGATCTATGAAAACATGATTGTCAGGATCTGAACCTCTTCATGAAAGGTAGATTAACCCATTATCATGAATAAAGATCACTAAATATCTTCTGTTATCTCTACATACGTCCCCATTATCTTTTCCTTTACTGAATTTCAGATATGTTACGACCTGCTATGATTTGCCCCTTTATTTTTAATAATTGCTTTGAGTTCATAAATGTTCGTAAACATTTTGGGTCAAACATTGTGTGATTTATGTGTGGAACTATATAGTAAGATTGGCATGTAAAGTATTTGTTTTGCAGCATATCCGCAATGGATGATTATTGTAATTCTAGCTTTTCGAAGTACTAACATGTTACTCCTTCTGATTCAAAATAAGCAATTCTTTGGCTTTTTTTTTTTGTGAAATGCAATTTTTTATTCATCTCCAAATCAGTAGTACATCAATAAGAATACAAAGAGCGCTCTTTGGAGCAGCTATCTATACTTCTATCTATTTAATGAAACTGTACAATCTATCCTATCTATCTATATTTCTTCTATCCAACTTCTGTCTTTCCCTTTTATTTTCTTGTTTAATACCTCTACCATTCGAACCTTGCATTCATCCTTAATTTGATTACACACTGTTTGTGGTCTTGGCACTGAATTCTTCCATACAACTTCATTCCTAGCTTTCCATACATAGTAATTGGTTGCTGCTATGGCTGCATGTGCAAACTCTCTACTCATTTTTCCAACCATCTTCCTTGTCACTCTTCTCCATAATAGTTGTCCCTCTAGGTTTGTGACTCTGATTTTTAGACATTCCAATATTATGCCAATACATCTACTGAAAAACTGGCATTCATAGAATATGTGTTCTATAGTTTCCTGTTTATCACCACACAGTACACATAGGCCATCTGTACTCATCCCTCTACTCCCCAGCCTATCCTTTTTGAGAAACTTCTTTTTTAGAGTCAACCAGCAGATGAAGTTTTGTTTTGGCATATTCTGTTTACTCCGTACCCATAGTCTCCATTGACATTTGTCTTGAGACCCTTTTAACAATTCATATCCCTGTTGTATTGTATATTATCCTGCTTTGGATTGCCACCTCTTGCTTACATAACCTGCTGCTAAATTTGTCTCTAATGGTGCATTTTCTTCCAATACCAGTTATTGTCATTTGCTGGTTTATACTGCTACCAATCTACATCTTTAAGGTAAATATGGTTTATCCACTTGACCCATAACAAGTCAGTTTTTTGAGTGATATCCCATACATATTTCTATATTGCAGCCTCATTCCATGTTACATAGTCCTTTATTCCAAGTCCTCCTTTCTATTTTGGTATGCATACAACGTCTCATGCTTCTAGGAGCACTCTATTTGTTTCTACTTTGCCATCCCACAAGTAATTCATATACATTGATGTAATACTCTGTAGTACTGCTTTGGGTAGTATGAAGACTGAAGCCCATTATGTATGAATGTGCATCATGACTCCATTTAACATTTGCACTCGACCTGCATATGATAAATTCCTTGAACCCAACTGTTTATTCTGGTAGTTATCTTGTCAACTAGTACCCGACAATCCAGTTTTGAGATCTTCTTTGATGACATTGGGACTCCTAAGTATTTGAATGGTAGTCTGCCCTTGCTATATCCTGTCATTTCACTTAAGTCCTACTTTTCTTTAGATGCCATGTTCACTTCAAATATATTTGAGTTCCCTGCATTTGTTGCTAGCCCAGAAAAGTTAGAGAATATTTGTAATCCTCTTAATAGTAACATCACTGATTGGATTTCCCCTTTGCAAAAGAGAAGGACATGATCTGCAAAACATAAATGATCCAACTGAAGGCTTCTACACTTGGTGTGGAATTTAAACCCCTTCATTTGTGTTATATGATTCATTATCGTGGAGAAGTACTCCTTTAAAATTACAAAGATTATAGGAGATATTGGATCTCCTTGTATTAGTCCACTCTTCACTTTTATATTTCCATAGAGTCCTCCATTGATTGCTACTGTATATTGAGGTGTTGATATGCACTCTATGATCCGTCTAACAAATTTCATAGGAAAGTTTAGTGCATATAACATTTCTTCCACAAACACCCACTCTATTGAATCATAAGCCTTCTTGAGATCTATTTTAATCAAGTGGTTTTTTCTTGTTGCCTTTCTCTTGTACAGTCTAACCAAGTCTTGACATAGTAGAATGTTCTGCATGATTGTTCTCCCTACAAAAGCATTTTGGTTTGCTGAAATGTTGCGTGGTAGAATAATAGTCAGTCTGTTGCATAGCATTTTGGAAATGACCTTATAAACTATATTACAACATACAATAGGACTGAAATCCCCTGATGTCTCTGCATGGTTACTTTTAGGAATTACTATGATGACTGTTCAGTTCATAGTTTTCAATATTTTCCCTGATTTAAAAAACTCCAATGTTGCCTCCTTCAGTGCTTTGCCTGTTATTTCCCAACTATCTTTAAAAGATTTATTGTCATACCTATATGGTCCAGGAGCTTTCTCACCATCCATTTGCCACAAAGCTTGTTTGATTTCTTTTTCTATGAATTCTTCTATCAGAAATAGTCTTTGCTCATCTATTACTATCTTGACTTCCTTACCAATGGATTGTACACATGTTCTCTCTTGTCTGTAGTAGATCCTAGTAAGTTTGAGTAGAAATCCACAAAGACTCTTGTTATCTCTTCTACATTTGTCACCCTGTTGCCCTTTGAATCCTTGATAGTTAAGATCATGTTTGCATTTCTTCTTGCCTTCATGTAATTGTGGAGGTACTTATTATTTCTATTACTTTATTTCAGCCATTGACCTTTACTTTTCTGCCTGAAGAATTGGTCACTTGCTTCTTTATATCTCTTGTATCTGCTTGTCAGTTGCTGCTCTATTTTAATAAAACCTTAGTTTAAGGGATTTGTTGTATGTGTTGCTGACATCCTCTAAATTCTTCTTAGCTTGTTCTGCTTTCCCTTCTATGTTACTGAATTTAGTTCTGTTTAGTTGCTTTAATGCTCCCTTTTGATCTGTTCAGCTTTCCACTATTTGGTACATTTTTGTTCCATTAATTTTATTGCTCCAGCTTTCAGCCACTTTATCTTTGAAATTTGGATCCATACCCTACATGTTAAAGTATTTAAATGTCTATTCCCCACCTGCTTCATGTTGCCCCAACTAATGGTAGTTGGACTATGATCATATAGCCCCTCAGTCATATAGTGAACATTTGAGGCAGGTAACACCGTTGTCCATTCAAAATTTACCAGCACTCTATCTATTCTACTTATTACTCAATCTTCTCCACTTTGTTTATTGTTCCAAGTGTAAAATGCTCCAGTAGATTTGAGTTCTTGAAGGCAGCATGTATTAACACGCTGTCTAAACTCCTTTGTTTCACCCACTATTACTTTGTTTCCTATCTTTTCATCAGTATTTAGCACATTATTGAAACCCTCCATTACTGCCCATGGGCCCTTATTACATTTGTAGATTTCTTCTATATCATTTCAGAGATTTCTCCTTAGAGCTATATAATTGTATGCATATATCATGGTGATGTTCATCTTCTCTAATGTTCCTCTATGTATTATTATACTATGAATTAACTGATCAGTTATTTTTTTGTATATCTACCTCAAAAATGTTTGGTTTCCACATTAACCAAATCCTTCCCTTAGGATGTTGAGCCAAATTTGTTGTAAAACACCACCCCTCACAAAGATTAAGAGAGACACTATGAGCTTTAGATCTCTTAATCTTTGTTTAGGAGACCAAACAGACTAGCTCTACCGTTGTGCATAAACAGGTGTACTTCTTTCTATTTATCTAGTCTGTTTAGTCACTTTATATTCTAGAATCTTATTTTATCCACTGGGCACGGGCTTTGCCCCACCCCTCATGTCCTGGCCCTTTCTCCACTGGCTCTCCCTTAGTGTT